>CAUYLG010007764.1:0-53655 GCA_963573385.1 Cacajao melanocephalus | reverse complement strand
GTGGCTCCTCCGCCGGGAATCTCCTAGTCTGTGGGCAACAAGAATTCGTCTGAAAGTGCGGCGTCCACTCGCTCTCTGCGCTTTCACTGGGAGCTACAATCCTGAGCTGTTGTTAATCGGCCATCTTGGATCTCTCTCCCTCATTCCTTCTTTTTTAATGGCTGGCAAATTTTTCTATTGCGTATATAAATACACACATACACACACACACACACCCCTGCATTTTCTTTATTCATTTATCCATCCATCCATGGAGATTTAATGTTTCTACCTCTTAACTATTTGAACAATGCTACAATAAACATGGAAGTACAAATATCTCTTCAATATTTTGATTCCTTTGGATAAATACCCAAAAGTGGACTGCTGGGTCATATGGTGGTTCTCTGTACCATTTTCCGTAATGGCTGTACCATTTTCCATTCTCATCAGTAATATACAAGGGTTCTTTTTCCTCCACATGCTTGCTGATATTTGTTTTGTTTTGTTTTTTTTAATAATGGCAATCCTAACAAATATGAGTGATATCTTATTGTGGTTTTCATTTTTCTTTCTCTATCACTAGTGATTTTGAGTACCTTTTCATCTATCTATTGGTCATTTGTATGTCTTCTTTGGAAAAATGTCTATTTAGGTCCTCTGCTTATTTTTTAATCAGGTTATTTGCTTGTTTGATTTTTTAGCTGTTGAGTTGAAGGAGTTCCTCAAATATTTTAGATACTAACTTTTTATCAGATGTATGGATTGCAAACATTTTCTTCCATTCCGTAAGTTGTCTTTTCACTCTGTTGACTGTTTCCTTTGCGGTACAGTAGCTTTCTAGTTTGAGGTAGTCCCACATGACTATTTTTGCTTTTGTTACCTGTGCTTTTCGTGTCGTACCCAAGAAATCATTGCCAAGTCCAATGTCAATAAGCTTTTTTTTCCTGTGTTTTCTTCTAGGAGTTTTATGATATCAGGTACTACATTTAAGTCTTTAATCCATTTTTAGTTGATTTTTATGTGTGGTATAAGATAAGGACTCAATTTCCTTCTTTTGAATGTAGCTATCCTGTTTTTCAAGCATGTTGTGAATTCTTACAAGTTTATGCTGCTTCAGCATCTACTTTACATATGAGTTTAATTTTCTCATATCAGTAGCAGGGCTTAGTCATCCTTGACACAATTTCCAGTTCTCTGCCTCCTCTCAGTTCCTCAAAGTAGTCAATCCAGAAGTCTGTCTTATATAACCACTTCCTGGTGACCACTAGATACATGAGCGAGACAGCTATATACAACCTACCCAACTGACCTCCACATCCTGCATGCACTACACAGATAAGCCACAGCAACCACCTTTCAGTCACAGTAGGATTGCATGGAACTTGCTCCAGCTTGCTGTAAATACGCCAGTTGGAATTCCCAATGGGAAACCTACCTAGATGATACCTGAATTCCAATAAAAGCTTCAGCCTACAGGTCCCTCGCTTTGTCTCCCTCTTATTTCCCACCCACTGGTTGAGAATGTCTATGGCTTCCCCCTTTCCATTGGTGCTCCAAGGCATGTTGACCTCTTCTCTCTGGGATCTGTCAAGTAATAAACTTTCAGTTCCTTCATGTGTTTTGTTGAGTTGACTTCTCTGTGTCTTTTTTCCTGATCAGGGCTTTCCTAGAGAGTGGCTATCTTGGTAGGAATAAACTGGACACAGGGCAGAGAAGAGCCACAGAGTGTTCACCAGTATAAACATGTTTCCTGTGAGAGGAACACCTGGTCATGGGTCAGACATTGAGGCATCTTCTCAATAAAGAAGTATCCCATGAAGGACACATTTTAAATATCCATTACCAAATCCCCTGGAGCCCCATAAGGGCAAGACTGGAGTTTATAGCCACTATCTGAAAAAAGAACTCAAGACCAAATTAGAGGAAAATACAACACAGCACCATTTCTTGAACATATCCTTCCCCATTATATAGTCTTGACACCCTTGTTAAAGATCCTTTGATCTCATATGTGTGGGTTTATTTCTAGACTCTCTATTCTAGTCCATTGGACTATTTCTGTTTTTATACCAGCACTATACTGTTTTGATTACTGTAGCTTTGTAATGAGTTTTGAAATCAGGAAGTCTGAGGCCTCTGGCTTTGTCCTTCCTTCTCAAGATTGTTTTGGCTACTTAGTGTCCTTTTTGATTTTACAGAATTTTAAAATTGTTTTCTCTATTTCCATAAAAAGTGCCATTGAGATTTTCAAAGAGACTGCACTGAATTTGTAGTTCACTTTGAGTAGTGTGGATATTTTAACAAAATTAAGTCTTCTAATTACAAACATAGGATGTCTTTCCATTTATTTGTGTCTTTAATTTCTTTCATCAATGTTTTGTCCTTTTCAGTGTATGTGTCTTTCACCTCCTTAGTTAAGTTTATAATTAAGTATCTTATTCTTTTTGGCACTATTGTAAATGGGATTGTTTTCTTAATTTCCTTTTGAATTGTGCATTGTTAGTATAGAAACATAGTGGGTTTTTATATGTTGATGTTGTGGCCTGAAACTTTACTATATTCATTTATTGGTTCTAATACCATCCTTCTCTCTCTCGCTCTCTCTGTCTCTCTCTCTCTCTCTCTCTCTGTGCATGTGTGTGTGTGTGTGTGTGTGTGTGTGTAATGTTTAAGGTTTTCTATATATGATTAGGTCATCAATGAACAGAGATTACTTCTTTCTTCCCAGTGTGAATGACTTTTACTTATTTATCTTGTCTAATTTCTCTGGCTAGTGCTTCTAGTACCATGATGACTAGAAGTAATAAGAGTGGCTATACCTGTCTTACTCCTGATTTTAGAGGAAAAGCTTTCAGTTTTTCACCATTATGATGTTAGCTGTGGGTTTTTTATATACGGCTTTCATTATGTCGAAGTCATTTCCTTCCTAATTTGTTGAGTGTTTTTACTATGAAAGGATGTTGAGTTTTGTTAATTTTTTTCTATTGAGATAATCATGTCATTTTTATCTTTTGTTCTGTTAATACAGGGAATATATTGATTATTTTTTGTACATTGAATCATCTTTACATACCAGGGATAAATCACTCTTAATCATGATATATGATCCCTTTAATGTGCTGTTAAATTTGGCTTGCTAGTATTTTGGTGAGGATTTTTGCGCTTAAATTCATCTGTGATGTTAGTCTGCAGTTTTCTTCCAGTGCTGTGTCAGACTTTGGTATTAGGGTAATGCTAGCCTCATAAAATGACTTTGGACATATTCCCTTTTCTCCAGTTTTCTGGAAGAGTTTCATAAAGACTAGCATTAATTATTCCTACATGTTTGGTAGAATTCACCAGTGAAACTATCTTGTCCTGGGCTTTTGTTTGCTGGGAGGGTTTTGATTATTGATTCAATCTCTTACTAAGTATAGGCCTATTCAAATTTATATTTCTTCTTGATTTAGTCTAGGAATTTATCCATTTCTTGTAGGTTATCCCATTTGTTGGTGTATACTTGTTCATAGTTTTTTTTTTGTTTTTTTTTTGAGACGAAGTCTCACTCTGTCACCAGACTGGAGTGCAGTGGCACAATCTCGGCTCGCTGCAATCCCCACCTCCCTGGTTTAAGCGATTCTCCTGCCTCAGCCTCCTGAGTAGCTGGAACTACAGGCGCATGCCACCACACCCAGCTAATTTTTGTATTTTTTAGTAGAGATGGGGTTTCACCATGCTGGCCAGGATGGTCTCAATCTCTTGACCTTGTGCTGGGATTACAGGTGTGAGCTACTGCACCTGGCCCACAGTAGTTTCTTATGGTCCTTTTTATTTCTTTGATATCAGTTGTAATGTCTTCTTTTTCATTACTGATTTTTGTGATTTCAGTCTTGACTCTTTATTTTTCTTATTTAATCTAGCTAATGTTTATCAATTTTATCTTTCCTCAAAACCAATTCTTAGTTTTGTCGATTTTTTCTTATTGTTTTTCTATTCTGTATTTTACTTATTCTTCCACTAATCTAATTATTTCCTTCCTTCTTCTTTGGCCTTAGTTTGTTCTTCTTTTTCTAGTTCTTAGATATGTAATTAAATTGTTTGAGATCTTTCTTCTTTTTTTTAATTTTGGCATTTATCATTATAAATATCCCTCTTAGTACTATGTTTGTTGCAGCCTGTATACTATCTCTTATAGACAGTATATAGTTGTATCTTGATGTTTTAATCCATTGAGCTATTCTGTGTCTTTTGATTGAGGAGTTTAATCCAATTACCTTTCAAGTTATTATTGCTACAGAAGGAGTTACTATTGTCATTTTGTTACTTGTTTTCTGTCTTGTAGATTTCTGTCACTCTTTTCCTTTCTTGCTATCTTACTTTATGTTTCACTGATTTTTTTAATAATAACATACTTGATTTGTTTCTCATTTTACTTTATATTCTATAGGCATTTTCTTTGTGGTTATCATGGTGCTTACATAAAGCATCTTACAGTTAAAACACTCTATTTT
The DNA here is from genome assembly GCA_963573385.1 of Cacajao melanocephalus. NCBI lineage: Eukaryota > Metazoa > Chordata > Mammalia > Primates > Pitheciidae > Cacajao > Cacajao melanocephalus. Next base: position 49,183 of record CAUYLG010007764.1, on the reverse strand, counting down.
AAACCGATAACAACTTAGCTTCAATCACAAATACTCTACAATTTTCCTCTCCCCCACATACTTTATCTTACAAACTACATGTTTTTATTTTGTATATCCATTAACATATTTTTATAGTTGTAGTTATTTTTTATACTCATCTTTTAATTTCTATACCTGAATTAAAAGTGATTTGCACACCACCATTACAGTATTATGGTATTCCGTATATCTATAGATTAACTTTACCAGCTAGCTTTATACTTTCCCATGGTTTTGTGTTGCTGTTTGGTGCCCTTTTGTTTCAACTTGAAGGACTTTCTTTAGCAACAATTGTAAGATCTGGTGAGAATGAATCCCACAGCTCTTGTTTTCTTGGAAAGTCCTTATTTCTCCTCCATTCTTGAATGACAGTTTTGCTGGATGTAGTATTCTTGGTTAACAGTTGTTGTCCTTTAGCACTTGGAATGTATCATTCCACTCCCTTCTGGCTTGCAAGATTTCTGCTGAGAAATCTACTAATGGACTTATGGAGGTTTTCTTGTATAAGCCATTTTTCTCTTGTTGCTTTCAAAATCTCTTTGCTCTTGACTTTCGACAATTTGATTATTTATCTTTCTATGGGTTTATTTTTGGTGTGCTGTAATCGGAGCCACTGGGCTTCTTAATTCTAGATGTCTATTTCCTTCCCCAAATTTGAAGAGTTTTTGGACATTTTCTTTTTAAATAAGCCTTCATTCCGTTCCTTTTTTTCTGTCTGTTCTCCTTCTAGGACTCCCATGTGTGTAAATTCATGAGCTAAATGTTGTTTCATAACTCCCTTAGGCTTTCTGCACTCTTTTTATTTCTTGATATAGGGTCTTACCTTGTTGCTCAGGCTAAGTGTACTGGCATGATCATGGCTCACTGTAGCCTCAATTTTCTGGGCTCAAGCAATTCTCCTGCTTCAGCCTTATGAGTAGCTAGGACTACAGGCATGTGCCACCACACCTGGCTATTTTTTAAATTTTTTGTAAAGACAGGGTCTCACTGTGTTGCCCAGGGTGATCTTGAACTCATGGCCTCAAGTACTCCTCCTGCCTTGGTCTCCCAAAGTGCTGGGACTATAGTCATGAGCCCCTGCACTTGGCCCTTTCTTCACTCCTTTTTATTCTTTTTATCGTTTTGTTTCTCTGACTGGATAATTTCAAATGATCTGTCTTCAAGTTTGAGGAATTTTTCCTGCTTGATAAAGTCTGCTATTAAAACTCTTTAGTAAATTTTTTACTTCCATTATTATAGTCTTAAGCTTCCAAATTTCTATTTGATTCTTTCAAATATATTCTGTATCTTTGGTGATATTCTTGTTTTGTTTATGAATTATTTTCTTGAACTCACAGAGCATCTTTGTGGCAGTTTTTTTAATTATTTGTCAGATAACTCATATACCTCCAGCTCTTAGGACCAATTTCTGAATATGTATTTTGGTCCTTTATTTGAGCTCCGTTTCCCTGTTCCTTTATGTGTCTCATAACATTGTGTTGGGATCCACACATCTGAAAAAACAGCCACCTCTCTCAGTCTTTTTGGATTGGTTTTATACAAGGGAAGACACTCACCAGTCAGTAAGACTAGAGCTTCTATGATCTCTGAAACCTTTTTTAAGGGGATGATATATTTTCAGCATGTGTGTGCAATTCCCATTAGAGAGGCTTGCTCCTTTCTTTTTCAAGTATTCATAACTTCTTTCTCTCTCTGGTGTCTGTCTGTGGCACTGCAAGCTCTTTGATTCTATAGCACCAACCTGGGTCACTCTCCTTGTTCCTAGTGGTCACCAGGTATTCAGAGTATCCAAATTCTCTGTCAGTACCCTGAAATGTAGACAGATACCTGACAAGAGAGATGAATACCAATCTCTAGAATAGCCCTCCAAAAAGCCAGAATGCTGGACACATGCTTCATTCCTCTCCCTCTTTCCCAAGAGGATAGCCTCAAGTTGAGAACTTCCTTCTGATCACACTAAGCCATGATGGCTACAGCAATGCCCACTTCCTCCCCCACCACACACACTTATTTTTTCCAAGCAGTCACCAGGCTTCAAAACTATATTTGTTCAACCAGTGATCTGAATGAGACAAGACAGAAACCAGCCCATTGGGCAGCCCTCTGAAAAGCCAAAATGTTAGATGCATACTCTATCCTTATCTTTCACTCAAAGGAGGAGTTGTGAGCTAGGGCATGCTCTTCTGGTGCTGAGCTGTATGCTAACTTGTGGTAAGTTGTTAGGGTAAACTGAAATTGCCCTTCTTACCCATTTTTATGATGCTGTTCTTAGCTTTGTGCTCACCTAGAATGTTGAAACTTCTTAACTGGATTCTGGAATTCTCATAAAGGTATTTTATCCCTATATTGTTGTTAAATCAGGGAGCCTGTCGGGAAACAAGGGGTGGGATGTTCTATTATGCCATCTTGCTGACTTTACACCTGTGCTTTTATTTTTCTAAAGTAGGGTACTTTTATTGTAATTATTTTAAAATAAATTGTCTATTATTTCACTTTCAAGTAAGCACTAGAGGTTGAATCAATTCTAAATGGAGCAAAAATAATAGAATGGACCCTCAAATCCATGTTTTCTTTCCTGGCCTTCTCCAGATTCACATTTATAATTGGTCTCCTAGATATCCTATGACTCATGACTATCCAAAAATAATAGAATGGACCCTCAAATCCATGTTTTCTTTCCTGACCTTCTCCAGATTCACATTTATAATTGGTCTCCTAGATATTCTATGACTCATGACTATCACTGGTTTACTAAAATAGCTTGACTTGCTATGATGCAAACAAAAATCAGCTTTATTCTGTCATTGCACCATGCTTACAAACTAACTCAACCAACCCCCATCTCTCCAACCTTTGTTGAAATCTTAGTCAAGTCATATAGCTCTTCCCATTATTCTCAGTTATTATCAAAGAGTGTCAATTATTATAAAATAAAACATCTAGTCCAGTCTAATTTCAAAATCCCAAACTCCAATACAATTTACAATGTCACCCCTCTTCAAGCTCATGTTTGATATAGGCAGAGAATCTGAATTGGGAGAGGGGACAGAAGTGATTTCACTCTGTCCTCACTTTTTTTACCTTGCTTTTCCACTGATTCCCCCTTTAATTACATTATTTTTGACACCCCTGAAACTGAAGCAGTGGGTAGGAGAGAGGTAAAGGGAAGGAACAATCTTACTTTGAAATCCTGTAATGGTGAGGTGATTTTGGATTCTTTGGAACCCAAAGAATTGGAATTCCAGACCCTCCACTATTACTGGGATCTCCCACTTCAGTTCTCTTTGCAAAGGCAATACTTCTTTCAGAGGGATGCTTATGATTCCCCCTCTGCCTCTGACTTCCAGTGGTTTGCACACACATACCACACTCCCATTGCGAGTCACTTTGTCCCTTGAGGAATTCCTCTTAACAATAAAGAAAGAAAGAAAGAAAGAAAGAAAGAAAGAAAGAAAGAAAGAAAGAAAGAAAGAAAGAAAGGGAAATTCTTTTCTTTTTCTTTTTTTTTTTTTTTTTTTTTTGAGACAGAGTCCCACTCTGTCACCCAGGCTGGAGTGCAGTGACACGAGCTTGGCTCACTGCAACCTCTGCCTCCAAGGTTCAAAGGATTCTCCTGCCTTGGCCTCCCAAGTAGCTGGGATCACAGGTGCTCACCACCATACCCGGCTAATTTTTGCAGGCTAATTTTTGCACTTTTAGAAGAAACGGGGTTCATTATGTTGGGCAGGCTAGTCTTCAACTCCTGACCTCAAGTGATCCACCCACCTTGGCCTGCCAAAGTGCTGGGATTACAGGTGTGAGCCACCAGGCCCAGCTGTGTTCTCTTTTGACCTATAGAAAATATCATAGAGCTTTCAAATGTTAGCAGCCTTATTTCTTTGCTTTGTCACCAGCAGACTGCTCCAGCTAGACATTACCTCTTGGACATTCCAGATCTTGCATCTCTCAAATTCCAGTGTGGCATACTTACTATCACATCACACCAGTGTGACATGCTTAGCATCACACTATTCTCCAAATGATCCTCCTGAATTCTTCCTCACTGAACTTAGTGTGAAGACAGGGCACCTTTCCTCTCCTCCCTTGTAGAGGGTACACAATGCACAGTTCACCCTTTCCAAAACAAGCCTCACCACCAGCCCTTTAAAACTCTGGATGAATTCAGAGCCTTTGACAACATTTCAACATAAACTTCATGATAAAAACTTTCAGAAAACTGGGAAAAAAAAGAACTTACTCAAACTGATAAACAGCATCTACAAAGATGCATCTACAAAGAAAATCTTAGGCTAGCATCTTAATTAATGGACAATAGTTAGATGCTTCCCCTTAAGATTGACAGCAAAGAAGGGAAGCCTTAGCTAATGTAATAAAACATGTAAAGGGAATAAAAGTCATGCAGGTAAGAAAGAAAGAAAACTGTTGCTATTTGCAGACAATGTAGAAACTCTCAAGGAATTTACCCCCCCAAAAAAACCTCATAAAATGAATAAGTAAGTTTTAGGTTTAGCAAGATTGCAGAAAACAAGTCTAACACACAAGAAGGCTTCTAATAATACATGTGAACACACTTCTAATAATATATGTTAACAAAGAACAATTGGAAACTGAAATTTAAAACACAATACTGTTAACAATCACTTTAAGAAAATAAAACTCTCAGGTACAAAACTAACAAATCATGCACAGGATCTATTTGTAGAAATCTACAAAATGCTAATTTAAAAAATCGAAGACTTAAATAAATGGATAGATATGATGTGTTCATCGGTTGATAGACTCAACAAATTGACCTATAATGTGATGTAATTCCCATCAAAATTCTAAGACATTTTTTAGTCATAAACAAGCTGGTTCTAAAATTTATATGAAAAGCCAGAGACTAGCAAAAAAATTTTTGAAAAAGTAGCATAAAGTTGGAGGAATCACATTACCTGATTTGAGTTGTACTGCATAACTACACTAATCATATTACCTGATTTGAGTTGTACTGCATAGCTACAGTAATCAAAACAATGTGGTATTGGCAGAGGGACAGAAACACAGATCTGTGGAACCAAATAAAGAATCCAGATGTAGATCCAAACAAGTATGGCCAACTGATTTCTGGCAAAGATGCAAATACAACTTAACAGAGAAAGTGTAGTCTTTTCAACAATCAGTTTTGGAATATTTCGGTAATCACAGGCAGAAAAAAAAAAAAACCCTTAACCCAAGCCTCATACCTCATACAAAAATCTATTCAAAATGTTTTATATATCTAAATGTAAAGCAAATAACTGTAAAACTTTTAGGAGAAACAAAACAAAACAAAAAAAAACTTCATGACAAGATTAAATAGTTCTTAGACATGACACCAAAGACAGAATTTATAATAGCAAAATTAATAAATTGGATTTCATCAAAATTAATAATTTGCTTAGTGAAATACCCAAAGAAGATAGAAAAACAAGCCAAAAATTAGGAAAAAATCTTTGCAAATCATATATCTGACAGAGACTCATATCCAGAATATACAAAGAATGCTATAAACTCACCTGCAAGAAAACAAATGGTTCTTATAAAACAAAGGATAAATGCTGAGGGGATGGATATTCCATTCTCTATGATGTGGTTATTATGTATAGCATTCTTTTATCAAAACATCTCATGTACTGCATAATTATATATACCTACTATGTACCCACAAAAATAAAAAATAAGAAAATTTTTAAAAGAAAACCAACAGTTCGATTATAAAATGTGCAAAGTACTTAAACGGACACTGCCAAAGAAGATATACAGATGGAAAATAAACCCACAAAAGGATTTCAGCATCATTAGCCATTAGGAAATTTGAAATTAAAACCACAATGAGATATCACCATATACTTGTCAGAACAGCTAAAATAAAAAATACTGTCAGTACAAGATGCTGGCCATGATGTAGAGAAACTGTATGTCTCATATGTTGTTGATGAGAATGTAAAATGGTATGGCCAGTCTGGAGACAGTTTGGCACTTTCTTATCAGGTTAAGTGCATTTACCACATGGCCCAGAAAAATTAAAACTTGTGTTTACACAGAAACCTGTGCAAGAATGTTCACAGCAGCTTTATCTGTAGTAGACAAGAAGTGGAAATGAGGCAATTGTCCTTTAATGGGTGAATGAATGAGCAAATCACGGTACACCCACACAATGAAGCATTACTCCACAATAAAAAGGAACTGACTATTAATACATGCAGCAACCTAGATGAACCTCAAGGCAGTTTATGTTAAAAAAAAAAAAAAGCCAATCTCAAAGGGTTATATACTCGTATAATACCATTTATATAACAACCTCAAAGAGACAAAGTTATAGTGATGGAAGAGAGATTGAAGATTGCCAAGGTTGGATTTGGAAGAAGAATGTGATTATTAGGAGGCAGCATGAAGGAGTTTCTTCATGTTGGTGGAACAATTCCATATCCTGATGGAGGTGTTGGTTACTTGAATCTACCTACATGATAAAATGTCACAGAAGTATACATCAAAAAAAGCTTATGTAAAAACTTGTGAAATCTGACTAACTCAGGTATAGATGTCTGACCCTAGATGTGGAGTACATTATGTGCTATGTGACCGTGGCTTCTATTGAACCACCCACTCAAGGGCACGATTTCCAGGTGTAGACCTGAGTTAATAATAATAGACCAATGACAGTTTCCTGGTTTCAACAGTTTACTATGGTTACGTGAGGGGGAATATACTGGGGGAATCTGGGTAAAGTACACACAGGAAGTTCCTATATTATTTTTGCAACTTCTTGTGCCTCATATACTGTTTCAAAAAAAAGGTTATTACATCTATACACTCACAGACACACAATGTGATGGTTCCCTTTCTTGTTGTAATGACTCCACTTTGCCAATAGAATGTAGTCCACACTACATAGCATGATATTCTAACTCCAAACTGTGACCCATCCTCTACAATTTCCCTTCTATTCCCCTGCATACCAAATGCTGCTCTTTCCCCAATACTCTGTTTTTCACTCAGCCATGCCTTAACCACAGATTATTCCTTTCCTTCTACTTTTTATGACAAACCTTGTCTGTCCTTCATCTGTATAGGAAAGAGTCCTCCCCTTCTTCCTCATCTCTTCACTTTCCTGCCTCTGCTCACACAAAGGGAAAATACCCAGCACACTCCTGCAGACACTTTTCAAATGGTCCTGCACCTTCTCTTCACTCCTGACCTATTCCCCCTCAAAGACAGAGTAGGCAGCAGCAGGTGATCTGAATAGGAAGAGCCAAATGTCCACAGGATCTCTTTTGTTCACAGATGAGTTTTTTGTGTGTGCAAAATGAGACATCTCTTGTTTTTTCATTCCCTCCCTTCCCTTTTCACACATTAAAAAACAAACAAAACACAGGGTCTCACTCTCACTCAGCTTGGAATGCATTGGCACAATCTTGAACTTCCCAGGCTCAAGTGATGTTCCTGGCTCAGCCTCCTGAGTACCTAGGGCTACAGGCATCTGCCACCACTTCCAGCTAATTTTTCTTTTTCTTTTTCTTTTTGTAGATATGGGGTCTTGCTATGTTGGTCAGGCTAGTCTCAATCTCATGGTCTCAAGCAACCCTCCCATGTCAGCCTCCCAAAGTGCAAGGATCACGGGCATGAACCACGGCACCAAGCCCATTTTCACACATTTTGTATTAAGAGGAACTTTTGCTCCATTTGGCTCAGAATCTCAGAAAGAAAGATGTGCAGGTGCTGGCATTTGGGCCTTGAGACAGGCCTTGAATCTGTAGCAGAGACTCAACCAAAAATACTCCTCCTCCATGAAGTCTCCCCAGCTTCCCCCAGGCAGCCAGTCACCTGCCCTGTATATACTCTGAATATTCAGGTTATAGCACATGGTATAATAACGTACTCTGTGACTGTGACTTCCATTGAACTATGAACTCAAGGGCAGAATCCCCAAGTTTCTTTCATCATTGTATTTACCAGAACTGAAAGAGAATGTGGCATAGAGGTACCTAGAAAGAGATCCATCTGATGATTAGAAGAACAAGCACAGGGCACTACATTGAGTCCTGGAGCTGAGAATTATTTCCTGTAAAATTGTATCAGATACATTTTTAATATGTCAGAAGAAAGAAGAAATTAACTCCTAAGGGTATTCAAGATGGTGGGTATACGTTACAAGAGCAGAACTCAACAGTAACCAGACACGAAGCAAGCAGAAAAAGTTTCTATGATAAATTTCTGGTGAACAGAGCCAGAGGCAGTTGAATGGGACCACTAAACACCAGCACTTTTATTTGCCTAGAACGTGCTTCAGTGAGCATGCAGGGGAGGGCCTTTGGCCCTACTTTTTAGCAAGCCTCTTTTTCTCTACCACCTCTATTCTTTTGTGTTCAGGATGTTTTTTCTCATTATATTCTATAGTCTTACCTGGTCCACTACACATTTATGCACATGAAACTGCAAAGCAATAGATATGGTACTGATTTTGTTTCCATCATCAACAGATCTGACTTCAAGAGGGCAGCCAAAATGTACTCATTTTCCAACATACCACTAAGATTTCTTTGGAATCAAGCATTTCACTGTGTTAAACTTTTTTTTTTCCTTCTAGGAACAGTCTAGGCAGCTAACATTGAATTTATGGCTTTGCAGAATTCCCTGAGAACAGGTGAAGTGAAAAATCGTACCCATGTTGTCAACAAATTCCAAGAATAACGTTCCTGTCTATCCATCCATACAAGGAAGTTTACATGCCATAAACATATGGATGAAAACAGTAATTCATCAGTATCATAAGAAGGTATTTTTTAAGTGTGGGAAAGACACAGTAAATTTTAAAACCTGCTGAAAAAAAGTAGGATATAATCTCCCTGCCCCATAATTTTGCAACTTATTCCTTGCTCGTGTGAAACATGCCTGGAACATCCAATGTTAAATGTATCTACCTTCCTTAGGTTCATATTCAGGCCAAAACTGTTAGTCTCAAAAGAAGAGAGTAAAACTTATCAATGTATTCATTTTAGTAGAAAGAATATGTTACATATGTATAAATTTCAGTATTTATTAATATTCGTGTGCCTGTTTCATTTTCTCTTGTCAATATACATGCTTTTGTACAATAAATTTTTCAAACGGAATTTTTTTAAGAAGGAAGTTTCCACCCTTTTGCCTCTTAGCTAGTATATGTGTGTGATGAGAAATTATAACTGGATAGACGATCCCAGCACATGAAATATTAGCTTTTCTGATTGAGCCATTTCACGTGATATTCACTCCTAAAAATTCTGGTTCTAAGACCTTCACAGATTTTCATGCTAATAATGTTCTGGGCCTGCACACCTGCAAAATTGGACCTAAAGTTGTTCTTAAAAACATAACTCAAAGATTAAAAATTAATCATGCTTTCTTTGCATTTAAAAAAATTGTATATTGCTCCTAACTCAGAACCATTGAAATAGTGGGCAGCCAATCAATATTATTTGTAGTAAGTAACTATATACATATTCAATGAATTGTGCTGCTCTATGCTCTAAAAGCAATTAATTTTGGTCCCACTTCATAGGAGGACAAATTAAAGAGGAGGAAGAACGCTTCTTAAAGTTATCACCTTAAGAGTCACCGGTAGATCCTGAGACGAGGTGTCATTTTCAAAACACATCAAACTCCAGTCTTTCCTGCTCCTACACTGGCTGGGGAGGTAACAGCTATTTAGCGATATTAAATAAAATAATAATAATGCACTTTGTTTACAAGGCACTTATCCTCCATTGGCATGCAAGGTGTCTGCCTGGAAGCACAGCAGTAAAACAATTAAACTTCATTGAGCTGTCTAATGTCATCCCCATGTGGATGTTGGCGTATTGTAAGACCTTGCTTAGGGTTCTTTGTATAAGACTTGCGTTTTCACTATAACCACCGTTGATTCTTTGTGTCTCTCTAATTTCTTTCCATAACATCAATAAAAGAGAATATTGAGGGGAGAAAGGTCTCTTCCAAACAGGGGGTCTGACTCTCGGCTGTGATTTGCTTGGCAATTGGAGATTTTGTGTACAATCTCTTGCAGCAAAAGGTGAGAAATGCAGAAGCAATGGCTTTTATAAAAACACAGAGCAGCAGGAAGCCCTCTCTGCCCAATTACAAGGTGATCCCAGTTCATTTTTACGGTTTGTTTCTTTTTTTTTTTTTATCACATATGTTTCCAAACACAGTCTTGATGTCCTGTGGGGCTGCTTTTGTAAAAAGCCATAGCTTCTGATTTAAGGAGCTTCAAAAATAGCTCTCTGCTTCTTCAGTCTGAAAGAGAGCAGTCAAGTTACAGCACATTTATTCTCTTTGAAAAATAGAAAGATGTCAAAAGCAAAGTTCACGGCAAAATTAGGCTGATTTGTTTTGTGTTTCTGTGATTCCTGGCTGTAGAAGTAAACAGGAAAAAAAAACCCACAGTGGTTTGTTTAATAAGCAAAAACTGCTATTAAAATGAATTTTGTGCTCAAAAACTTATCCTGGCAGGAAGAATCATCAATTATACAAGCTTTGGGAGAGGAGGGTAGAAAGCAAAGCTTAATATCCACTGTCAGCATACAATCCAGGGCTCATGTTCAGAAAAAGGACAACCTCATTAGTTTGATACAAATGATCAGTAGTTCTCAGAGATTCTCTGCTTTGACTGTGACAGACACGATGCAGCAACCTGGTATGAAAACTTTCTTAACAAAAGCAGCTTTGGCTGATAATGACCAAAGGGTGGCCCCAATCTGGAAAACTTTCAGATGCCCACATGGGATTCTCCGGGATATGCCACCCAGAAGGAGTCTGGTGAAATTCTAATTGAGACAGCATCCACAGCACCATCTTTTTCTTGAGCATGCTTTGACACTGCGGTTAAGTGGCAGCAATTCTGCTTTCCCAGCCTTGCATATTTCTAAGGATGGAGCATGAGCGTATTTCCCAGGTTTTGCACCCCCATCCACCCCTGCTTTTCTTGATTTGTATACCTGGCACCTAGAGTGAAAGTCAGATTTGCTCTAATCCCTAAGTAAGTAACCCTATGGTTTCTTTTTCCAGTGCTTGCAACTGACACAAAGGTTTTATGTTTTTGAAGTGATAGAAGTTCAAAACCAATTCTGGAAATTGGTTGGAAAATATTAGTCCTATTACAGGTAAAATAGACTATTCCATATTGAGCTAAACTATTGTCTACTGACGGTTTGTTGTTGTTTCTCTGATGTTTGCAGTCATTCATAATGAGAGGGAATGGGAAGAAAGCATACTGAATTTTCTCCATTAGCTCTTTGTGACACTATTAGCCATGAGAACCAAGCAGCCTTTTTGGGCCTCTATTTCTAGTTTTTATATGAATATTAAATTAACATTTCTGGAAAGGAAAGTTTTGCACTCCACGTCAATACAATGGTTTTCCAGAAGCAAAAATACTGCTTAGAAGTATTGCTTATATCTTTGTGTTTCTCAAGTGCACCAACCTTCCACATACCACAAGGAGATTGCACACATTATTCCTGCTGTTCAGAACATCTACCCTCAGCTGTGTCCAGTTAACTTCTACTCTTCCAGCAGATCCCAGCCCAGTAATCCCCTCTTCAAGGAAGCCTTCCCTGATGGTTCTATATTATATGTGACTAGCAGCATGCTCTTCCCCTTGCTAGCCTTTATCACAGGTGTAATGTTACAGTATTTAAGGAATCCTTTGATTACTGTCTTCAATAACACACAGAGACTAGAATGCGAAAAGTGCCTGTGTGCTGTATACATGGCTAATTTTCAATCAATTATGTAGAGGTTCACAATTAAATTGATCAATTGTCTAGAGGTACATGACGTAATAAATCCACAGATAATTTAAAGACCACTTTTTAACTAAGAGTTTTGGTTCCTTCCTGATGTTATCTCTTATCAGGGTACAAGTTAAAGAAAGAACCAAATTAACTCACCTGTGTTTCCTCTCTTTGTTTCTGATTCACAGTGCCAGTTCTCCTAATGAACTCTGAAATCATTACCAGCAACACCAAGTAGAAAGACAGCATCCTCAGACTGGAAAATTGAAAGTGAAAACCGACAGTTAGATCAAAAGCCAACAGTGCAGTATAATCAAAGATAAGTCCTAAGATTTCAGACAATAGCTTTTGATAGCATGGAATAGAAGGAAATAACACTTTTTTCTATGTCTACCTCTACTTTTTGGATAAGTGCATGGATAATCTAGAATCCCTTTATTTATTTATTTTTCTTTTCTTTTTTTTTTTGAAATGTACTTTAAGTTCTGGGGTACATGTGCAGATCTTGAAGGATTGTTAGTTAGGTACACACATGCCATGGTTGGTTTACTGTCTCCATAACAGATAGATAGATAATAGATAGCCAATAAGGCAGAAAACAGATTGAAAGATAGGTTGTCCTATGCTATTATATACTTTATGCAATTTTGTGCAAGAGTATGACTGATACTATGTGAACTTTCAAATAATATGGACATGGCCTCTTGTAGCTCCCATACTTCTCTTTTAGCTTCACTTATCCATTTCATTTTACCATAGAATCCATCTTGAGATACATCTATGATTGACACTCCCATCATCTATTCACATGGGGCCACAAATTGCTTTCCTGAGTGTGATTATTGGTCCTACTGTTTTGAAGTTGGAAACTGATGAGAAACATTAGCCTGCCAAGGAGACGTCCAGTATTCCATAGACCACCCCAATGGTCTGTGTGGAACTTGTTTTGCTTCTTGAGGAGCTAAGATGATAACAGACTTGTTCTGAGATTGGAGCTACAAACCGCAAAGTACTGCAGAGGCTGACCAGAGCTGCAGCATGCAAGAGGTTTTCCATGAGAAGCAAACCCATTCCATTTGTGGCTTTTGCTAGTTTTGTACTATCAAGAAATGTATTTAAAAAAAAATCTTTTCTGCAAAGCTAGCAAAAGCCACAAATTTGATACCTTTGGTTTACATGCAAAACATGATGCCCTACCCAGCTTAGGTTTTGTACTGCATTAGCTAATGTAATAGAATTTCTAAAACGTACCCAGGTCAACCAGCCTAACCTCCACATTTCAAATACACTTCGATTTGAGACCTCAGCAAGACATTCACATAGTGCTGAACGGCGAGGTAATTGTTGAATTTTAACCTTAAAATATTTAAATGATATATCGTCCCCATTCCAACACTTCTGATGAGCTCTCATGAAAATCATGGGCTTGACCCGACAGTTGATTCCACTAGTGCAGCAGAGGCAAGTCTATCTCAGAGAAACAGGAAATAACGCAGGTTGGAATCATTCACTCAAATATGACATGAATGAGGACTACAGTATAGATGGAGTCCAAGAAGAAATCTTACAGTTAGGAGGAGTTGAAGGGCTTTAAGTTGTGGTGAAGAGAGCCAGTCGCAAATCTCATTTGTAAGAAATCTGCAACAGGCCTCATGGCTATTCTATGACCCATATTAGATTCTGAAACCTCTGTGAGTACTGAGTCTCACTATTGTTTTGCTACGCTCAGTTTTGCAGTCTAAACATTGGGTTTCATTGGATTTTACTAGGGCTCTTCTTGCCTTCTTTTCCATGGAGATTGGTGCTGACATGCATCAGATGATGACAACACTCCACCCTGCAGCATTTGGGGGTCACTGTATTTGTGGGGTAAGTAAAACTAGTTCCATCATCTTATATGCTACTGAAATATAAGTTGGATTCGTTGGTAGAAAAGGTTTCAGGTATTATTTTAGCAGCACAACGTAATTAAGGAATGAATGAGAAACATTTGAGAATTTACTGGTCTTTTCCTATTGATTCTGTTACTTGTGATTCCACAATTAAAACAAAATCTTAGAAAGAGTAATAGTAAAAAATTTTTTTAAATATCTCTTCTTTATCTCGCAACATATCATTAAGCTTTGGATTCACAGAAGCAAAATGGCCTTAGATGATGAAGATATAGATTATGGACTGAGGGCTACATAATTGAACATGTAAGATATCAAGGTAAAGTACCAGAATACATAAAGAGGATAATTTCTTTAGTCAGCAAATGGGCAATAACAGGAAAAGAATTTTTGTCTTGGGATAGCGAGCAGTTGTATAAACATATGATGCAAAGGCTTTTTCAAATAGACATAACATTGCCATATGTTCAATCTGAGAACTGCGGAGGGACTAGGGAAAATCAGAATGATTTAAGATTGCCTATATACATCTCTACCACCACTTGGTTAGCTGAGCCCAAGCAGCTAAAAGTAAGGAGTGTAGTTAAATAGGGACACGTTGAGAGACCACAGTGGGCCCCAGAGATTGTTGTGTTGAGATAAAGAAAGCCATCAAACATCACCGACAAACTGCTGCTTCCCTTAAGATATGGTAGAGCGTGTGCACTACCTCTGGTCGTCCTGCTCTCCAGCACTCATGGACTGCCTCCCTCTAGATTCAGGCAGGAGCTGCTTAACATGGCAAAAGAGGTTAGACTGTGGGGAGCATATAGATTTGCCCTTCCTCAGTACTTAGCTATGAGAAAGAGACAATGCTGCCAGCGTGTCAAAAGACCACTAAAGTAAACAGATCCCTCTACATAAAGGGAAGGCAGCCTGCAAAGCAGCCACAATGGAAACAACAGCACCTCGATGCCAACTGCAGGCTGTGTCTGTACAATATCAAATCAACCAATCAAAGGGTAAGGAAAATTAACACAAACAAATGTTTTGTCTACATAACCTAGCTTGTATGTTTGTTTTCTCCTTATGATTGGACTGAACAATTGTTTTTTATAACATGTAGACACAGCCACCGTATAATAAATTGGCACCCAAAGATAAGCTGTTGAATGCCGGTGGTGTAGACTATTGCTTTCATTTTACAGATTGAGTGGGTAAAATGAGATTGATGTGGGAAGCAAGTCATATTACCAGTAGTGTGGACCGCAATGGCCAATCTGCTCTACTGAAGGGGCTTCATTAATCTTGTTATGATTCAATTAATCAGTAAGATGATCAGCAATGATCTTTCTGAAAGGTGTTTTTCTCCCATTTGGAGGATCAGATCTAGTCATACAGATATTTTTATTGTCTAATTTTTTAAAAAGAGTATATGGGAATGACTTTTCCTAGTCAGAGTTAATCAGATTGCCCTTAAAATCTGAATTTACCTGGTCATTATTTAAATGTCCACTTCAGTTTGCTTCTATTGATACCTACAGTCTTTTCTCAAAAACAAAAGCAAAATCCGTATCATATAAAACTATCCAAGCATAAAAACATAAATAATATCAAACTGAGTCAAACCAAGCTGCTCAAAATTATGTCCCTGCAATACGCATTCATACATGCATGCATTTTTTTATTTATTTTTCACTCTGCATGCCACTTAGTACATTCTCAATTTGAATTCTTTCTTTAGTTATAGAAATGCTCTGAATTATTTCCTCCTATTTTGATTCCCCTCTACTCTCCCAATTCTATTTTTCCGGCAAGTCCTACTTGATGGATGGTGAAACCCTCAGATCTCCCCTTCGTATCTCTGAAACACCTTCCCTCACTTAAACTCACTGATTCATTCATCAGGTATATCCAGTATGCTACTCAACCCACCATGAATTTTTTATTTCAACAATTATGTTTTCCATTTCTAAGAAGTTGTAGGCAGCCAGATCTTGTTTCTTGAGTACCGCTTGTAGTTTAATAATCATGTTTACAAAAAACTCCTTTATCTCTGTGATGATATTATGTATTCTTAAAGTCATTTTTGCATTGCTTCTATTAGTTATCATTCCTGGGGTATAATTTTTTTTTCTATTTGGTGGTCTCTCTTTCATTGCTTTAGCCATCCTCATATATTGGGTAATTCTTGGTTGTTTACTGTTTTAGTTTAGGTTCCTTCAAGATAGAGCTTGCAAGAGTGGTCGTAAGTAGTTTATTTGAAAGGAATTCTAAGGAACACAAGCAAAAGAGCAATGAGGGTGAGACACAGAATCAGGAAAACCCCATTTAAGGCAGTATTTGGAGATTTCTCAGTTCCCTTAAGACCTGAGAAGCATGTGGAATGCCTTCCAGAACTGTTTGCTGAAGAGTTCCAATTCCCCGATGAGTTGAGGGTTGCCCCTGGGAATGCTGACTCCTTCACACTTTTAACTGTAATTACCTATGGGTCAAAGGGGCTCCCTCTGCTTTGGAGACAGGCCTGAGGCATAAAACAGAAAAGTTAGGACCTGGTCGGTGTGTATCCAGACATGCATGGAAACTGCACAAAGCTGTGCAGCTAAAATTAGAGGTGGCCAAAAGAATCTTCTGCTTGTCTTATGTAGAAAATTTCTCTATCATGTGTTCTAGGTTGTGATAGATTCCGATACAGTGACCTTTCTGCAAGAGTGGCCTTTGGGCAGTGACATCAGCCCCAGCCTTTTAGCAGAAGCATCCAATTTGGCCTGGCAGTGAGGGCTGCCCATCTAAAGCCGTCTTTTTGGAGTGCCTTTTTTATTCCAGTCCACAGAGAGTTCTCATTCTTGTTTTTAGGAATAACTGAATATTTTTTAATGCTGTCTATGATATCTTGCAGATGAGAAAGCTTTTCACCTGTGCTCAGCTGTCTGCCTAATGTGTAAATTAATCTCTTCTATTATGTCTTAAAATATCATGTCTAAGATCAAAGATATTCTCTTATTTTCCAGCAAACTTGGATTTCAAGAACATTCCACATTTGCGACATTCATCTCTGCCTGGTTTCACAAACATCAACTTCCTTTCTGCTATTATGTCACTTGAATTCAAAACATTAATTCGTAGAGATAATCCACTGATCCTCTGAAAAAGTCTAACAGGACAGCTCAAGTTAGTCCATTTAAAACATTCCAAACCCAAAATCCTAAAATAATTTATCTATTAAATGTTTGATAACAGCACTCTTTTTTCACTACATGAGATTGTTTTACATTATCATATTTGTTTGCTAAGGCTGCCATAACCAGGTACCACAGACTGGGTGGCTTAAACACAGCCATTTGTTTTGTCACAGTTTGGAGGCTAGAAGGCCATGGCAATGTATTGACAGAGTTGCTTTCTTCTGAGGCCTCTTTCCTTAGTTCATAGATGGCTGGCTTCTCCCTGTATCTTCATATGATCTTCTCTCTGGACTCATCTGTGTACAGATCTCCTCTTCTTAGAAGGACACCAGCCCTACTGGGTTAGGGCCCACCTTAATGACCTCATTTTTAACTTAATTGCCCCTTTAAAGACTATCTCCAAATACAATCTCATTCTGAGGTTTTGGGGATTAGGATTTCAATATATAACTTTTAGGAGGACAATATTCAGCCCATAACACAAATAAATATATTAAGAATTCTCCAGATTTTACTTCAACATTGTTCAAATGCAGTGAAACATTATTCCAGTCGCCATTTCAATTCCAATAGAAGGAGTTATTTACCATTGCCAAAGACTTAAAACTATGGTATTATTTTCTTCCATTTTTGCTAGAAAAACATATCTCCTAATCATTCCTTGGAGTGTGCAGGAAGGAACACAGGAACATATAATAAACTCAAAGGAGAGAGATTTAGGTCAAATCTAAATACAGCAAAGCACCCCTAATATGGGATAATAATCTACAGCTTATGTGAGAGGATGAAACTAAGTTTTACAATAGTTTTAAATTTATTTTTTAAACTAATATATATATACATGTATATATGTATGTATGTATATATATCTTGTTAAAAAAATTAATTGAAGAGTTCAAAGGAATGAAGAGAGTAAAGAATGTCTTCTCCCACCTCAACCCTCAGTTCCCAGCTGTCCTTCCCAGAGGCAACCACTATTATCTCTTTCTTAATTATCACTCCAGAGATATTGTATGGAACTGCAAACATGTATATCAATACATCCTTTTTGCTTTATACAGTTGGTGTATACTTTACACACATTTGGCTTTGTGCCTTTTCCTCTTTACAATCTTCAAGATTGCTCCATATCACAGAAAGAAGCTATACCTAATTATTTTCAAAGGCTGCATGTAATTCTGCTGTATGGATATACAAATAATTTTTTAGCTATACCCTTCTGATGAACATTTAGATTATTCCAGCCTTTGCAAGCATAAATAATGCTATAAAATAGCCTTCTTTATACAACTTTGCACAGATGTGTAAGTACACTTGAAGGATAAATTTCCACCAGTGAAACTGCAAGTTCAAATGTTATGTATATTCTTAATTTTGAAATATGTTGAGAAATCTCTCTTCAAAGAGTTTGCATCCATTTGGAATCCTACCAACTATGTATGTGAGTACTTGCTTCCAACACTCTGTTAATACAAACTTTTGGAAATTTGTCAGTTTCATGAGCAAAAAGTGGCATATCATTATGTTTCTAATTTGCATTTCCCTAATTATAGGTGAAGTTGAGCAACTTAAAAACACTGGGGCCAGGTGCAGTGGCTCATGCCTGTAATTCCAGCACTTTGAGAGGCCGAGGCGGGTGAATCTCCTGAGCTCAGGAGGAGACCAGCTTGGGCAACATGGGGAAATCCTGTCTCTACCAAAAATACAAAAAAATTAGCAGCATGTGGTGGCACACACCTGTGGTCCCAGCTACTCAGGAGGCTGAGGTGAGAGGATCATTTGAGCCTGGGAGGCAGAGGTTGCAGTGAGCCAGGATCACACAACTGTACTCCAGCCTGGGTGACAGAGTGATACGCCATCTCAAAAACCCCCCAAAAATTGGTATTTCTTTTTTTAAAAGCCATTTGCTCATTATCTTTGCCCATTATTAACTGCTATTCTTTTCTTAATTGAAAAGTGGGTTTTAAACAACTATAGTGTCATGTTTATTATTTCTAGAGTAAGTGTCAGATGAGCAATGTAAGTTTCCAGGTCTGCTTAGGTCTCCTAAGTCTGCCTTGACAAATAAATAGCAGAGAATATGGATGCACCACTAGATAAGGAATCTCCGTACTACTACTATTGAAAACATCATAATAATCTGAATAAATGAAGAGAGACACATGTTCATTGATGAAATGACTTAACAGTTAAAGACATCCATCCTCCCTAATTTCCATATGCAATGCAATTCCAGTAAAAATTCTAAGCAGAATTAAAGGAACTCTATGAATTAGTCCTGCTATGTTGTGGAAGAATACAAGTATACAAATAGCCAAGTCAATTCTGAAAAACAGGAGCGAAGAAAAAGAAGCATGTTCTATCATAGAGCAACGTATCCAAAAAGCTTTAGTAAGAAAAACAATATGACAATTAAAAAAACCTTCAATTGAACATAAAAGATCTCAGAATAATAGGAAAGTGGCATACTGCTTAGAAAATGATATGGGGAAAACTCTATAGAGAAAAATAGTATTGAATTTCTATAGATACCATATTAAAAGTGGATGCCAGATGGAATAAAGACTTCAATAAGAAAGGTAAAATTAAAAAGGAAATACTGCTGTGGAGATTATAAATTAGTACGGTAAAATCAGCAGATTAGTATAGCCACCGTAGAAAACAGCATGGAGATATTTCAAAAAAATAGAATTACCATATAATCCAACGGTCCCACTCTTGGATATTTACCCAAAAGATTTGAAATTGGTTTATCAAAGAGATGTCTGAACTCCCATGTTTATTGCAGCACTATTCACACTGTAGCCAAGATATGGAATCAACCTAAGTTTCCATCAACGGATGAATGAATTTTTGAAATGTGGTATTTATACACAATGGAATACAATTCAGCCTTACAAAAGGAAGGAAGTTCTGTCATCTGTGACAACATGAATGGAACTGGAGAACATTATGCTAAGTGAATGTCAGGCTCACAATGACAAATAGTGCATGTTCCCACTTACATGTGGGATCTAAAACAGTTGAATTCACGGAAGTGAAAAGTAGAATGGTAGTTATAGAGGCAGGGGAGTGAAAGGATGGGAAGAGGGTGGTCAATAGGTACAAAACCTCAAACAGAAGGAATTTTTTTTTCTTTTTTGAGTTCTGTCACACACAGGTGAATATTTGAGGTGATGGATATGTGAACCAGCTTGATTTAATTATTCCACATTATATTCATAAATTATGACATCATTTATTACTCTATAAATTTATATAATTATAAATTACCAATTTATAATTTTAAAATCCTCTAGAATTAAAAATAAATAAAGCTAATAGAAGAAAATGTTCAAGGCATGCTTGAAACTTTAGGGTAAGAAAGGACTTTCTAAAATACATACCCGAGCAAAAACATGTCTAGCTGTCTATAAAATAAAGGGCATTATAGGCAAAGTTAATGGACAGATCATGGTTTTGGGGAAGATATTTGCAACTTCTAAAACAGAAACAAGATTGATATTTATCCTACAAACTCCTGGAAATTAATGAGAAAAGGCAGAAAACACAATAGAAGACCAGGCAGAGGACAATTACTATGCAGTTCACAGCAGGGGAAACCTAAATGGCTGTGGAGTTGTTGCAGGTCCGGTTTCCTGGAAGGCAGACTGGGCAATGAAGATGATCATGAAGGAAGTTTATTAAGAAGCGCTTTCAGGATCAACACCTATTGCTATGGTTTGGAGGTTTTTTGTTTGTCCTCACCAAATGTCATGTGAAATTTAACCTACAGTGTGGTGGTATTGGAAGGTGGGGCTTAGTGGGAGGTGTTTGAGTCATGAGGGTGCATCGCTTATGAATGGCTCAGTGCCATTCTCGCAGTAGTGAGTGAATTTTTGCTCTCATGAGATTGGACTGATTCTGGGGAATAGATTCATTTCTATGAGAGTGGTTTGTTACAAAGCCAGGACGCCCCTCAGGTTTGGCCCCTGTTTGCACAGGACTACTTCCCCTTTGACCTTCAACACGTTTTGCCTCAGCTTTTGTGCCAGAAGTCGAGCAGATGCCAGCATCATGCTTCTTGTAAAGCCTGCAGAACCATGAGTGAAACACACCTCTTTTCTTTGTAGCAACACAAAATAGACTAAGACACCTGCAGAAGAAGAAAAGGAAGAAGGTATGGGCCGAGGGAGAAGTTGCCCTCTGATGCAGTCTCAACAAAGGACTCGGCGTGCCTAAGGGGAGCCTGGAATCGTGTGGCAGATTGTATTTCCAGAAACACCTGCCATAACATCTTCTATACTGCATGCTGTTCTTTCAACGTGACTGTGACACTCCTCCTATAAAAAAGAAGGATCTATGTCTACTTTCCGTAGAACTAGGTGAGCTTTCTTGATTATTTCAACCAACAAAGAGTAACAAAGCAATGCTCTGTGTCTTTAAAGGATACACAGCTTCTGAGTTGTTTGCTTGTGCCTGAAGTATTCTGCTGCCTTATAGAAGCAATCCGACTGAACAGAGACCACCACGCTATGAGAAAGACCAAACTTGCTCATATGGAAAGACCCGGCTAGCACACAGCAAGGCCCTGAGATTACATAAAGAGAGAGAAATGCCTAACCAACCTTCAGCTGATTTGGCTCTCTGTTATTTTAGCTCTAACCACTACTTGGCAGGAACCACATCAGAAACCCTAAGCCACAACTTCTTAGCTGATCCCTTTCCAAATTCCTGACTCACATAAACCTTGCAAAATAATAAAATGATTCCTGCTCTTTTAAGTCACTAAGTTTCAGGATGACTTAATATGCAGAAATAGATCACTGGAACACATGGTTCTTCAGAATTGGGGCAAGAGAGCTCTATTTTATGTGCTTACATTTACCCATCATTGAATAAGGACTGGTCTGAAATACAGGAGTGACTTTGGGCAAGGTGGCTTTCTTCAGCCTAGGGAAATTCCCAAAAAGTGTTGATAGCTGAGGGCTGTCAATCAGAAAAACTCCCAGAAACTTAGAATGTTTCAGTGTTGAGGCAGGATTTGGATGGCATATCACAGTCTCCATTATAGTTCACCACTTGTACCACTTAGATCATTTCTTTTTACAAGTTCTGCAAGCACTCCAGTATGCTGGCGGGCCTCTTTCCTGGAAGAAACTTAGATGAATATGGTGAGTGGCGTGACCCACAGCCTCTCTGCTGCTGCAGCTTGTCTTAAGACCCCAGCTGATTTTCATCCCTCTCCTTCTTTATCATTTATTCTAGACCCCTCACACCTTCCATTAGAACATCTCCTGGTCTAAGTGACTTATCTGATGGGGTGACCCAGATCCTCATCACTGAAGAGTCCGACTCTTGGTCACCAGGGTTTTCTGTGGCAGCTACAAGTATCCATCAAAGTTGGTCAAGGGAATACTAAGATACCCAAGTGGAACTTCTGGGTGCTAAATACATTTTTCCTCACTGTATTCTGTACTAGAAGCCCTTTCTCTTCCTGAATCACAATCGGTTGATCTAATGTGGTCTTATGTGGGATGTCATGTTGGTGAACAGAACATTCTGTAAACCTCAGATAATGGTGCTGGCAAAGGCTATGAGAGAAGAAAAGAATATGTGTCTATTGTAGGGAAAATGAATTGATTTTCCTCTCAAGGTGAATGGTTTCAAGATGCTCACCCTGACATCAAATGGTTCCTAAAGAGATAGTGTCAAATTGGGGGGTGGGTTCAGTGTTGATTTCTGTTGGTGGCAGCTCAAACTTTCAGCAGTGACAGTAGCTAGATAGGCCAGAGTGAGTAGGAACCCATGCACAGCCTCCTTCCCTGTCACCATGGTGATTTTATTCCTGTATCCATTGTGCCCGACACTGGGATAGCCAATGACACATGCTAGTTTACATCACCTGACCAAGTTATTGTGTCAACTTGGCTGTGCAGTGCTTCTTTCATAGTAGATGCTCTCTGGTAGGCATTATCATATTGCAAGATTTTCATGTTTCATGCTAATTCCCATATGTCAGTGCATATGTGTCTAACCCAGACCATGTTTTTTCAGACCTTCTAATCATTCTCTTTCAGGTCCCCAATGAACAACTGGCCAAGTCATTTACTATTGGCGTAAGTTCATATATACTCAAACCTTGAGCCACTTATCTTCCCATATAAAGAATATGACCAGGTGTACCACTCAAAATTTAGCTTATTTGTAGTATTTCCCCTCACAAATACATTTGAAGGCCATCTGTGACTGGGCTGTGTTGCAGCTTCTGTTCCTGTTATCTATAGGTACATAACTCAAAATTCAGTGGCTTTAAACCCAACATTTATTTTTCCCACATATCACAAATTTGGACAGGACTTTGTGGGAACAGCTTGCCTCTGTTCCATGTAACAGGTGGGGCAGCTGACAGCTGGGGCTGGACTCGTGAGAACACTTGCTTACCCACGTGTCTGCAGTTGATGCTGGCTCTTCACTGAGATCTCAGTGGCTGCGGTGGCTGAAAGACCTACATGCAGACTTTTAATACGGCTGTCCAGTATTCGGAAAGCGCGATGGCTCGGTTCCAAGAGCAAACATCTCACGAAAAAGAAAGAGCCAAAAGGAAAATTTAGTATCTTTTATGATCTAGCCTTGGAAATTGCTTGGTGTCACCTGTTTCATTGTATTAGTTACAAGTGAGGTACGAAGGCCAGCCTATATTCTAGGAAAGAAGGATTCGACTCTATCTTTTGATAGGGTCAAAAGAATATCAGAATATCAAAAAACTTTCAGGCGTGTTTTAAAACCACATTAGCTTACACACAACCAAGTCAACCCATCTGTGGCTTGGCTTTTTTCTTCCTTTGTCAGCTGGTCGTGGGGGCCTTGATGTGAGCTAAGGGAGATGCACTAGGGTAAGAGTACTGGTGACATGGCAGTTTGAGTCACCTGCTTGTGCCACTGATTTTTGTCCTCTGATGCTAATTGGGCAGGATCTCAGATGTACCATTTCCATCTTACAATGGACAGCTGCTAGGCTTGTCCAACTTTATGCCTTAGAAGGGCTGACAGAATCTATCTTATCATGGCCAAACGGTCAATTAACCATGATCAGAAACCTTATTTCTACCAGGGTCCAGTAGTTGGCCAGGAGGCAATTTTTGAACGGCATACTATTATTCACTACAGATGGTATGTCCTTGCTCCAGAACTCCAGGACTTATCATAAAATCTACATAGCATCTTTTTTTTTTTTTTGAGACAGAGTCTCGCCCTGTCACTCTGTCACCCAGCTAGAATGCAATGGCACCATCTCAGCTCACTGCAACTTCCGCCTCCTGGGTAAAAGCGATTCTCCTGCCTCAGCCTGGCCGAGTAGCTGAGATTACAGGTGCCCGCCACTATGATAATTTTTTTTTTATATATCTTTAGTAGAGATGGGGTTTCACCATGTTGGTGAGGCTGGTCTCGGTTTTCCGACCTCGTGATCTACCCACCTCAGCGTCCCAAAGTGCTGAGATTACAGGCATGAGCCACCATGCTGCTTTTCCCATCTCAGATAACTTTAATATTACAGGATCTGCTGAGTCATATGCTTCAGTTGGCAGGAATGCTAGTCTAGTATTCTAGACACACTAGAGCATCTTCCTGTTCTGGGACCCATGCAAAGCCGACAGTCCTTCAAATAGACTATACTACCATCAAAACTCAAAAAGAGGCCGGGCGCAGTAGCTCATGCCTGTAATCCCAGCACTTTGGGAGGCTGAAGTGAGCAGATCACCTGAGGTCAAGAGTTCAAGACCAGCCTAACCAACATGACAAAACCCTGTCTCTCCTAAAAATACAAAAATTAGCCAGGCGCAATGGTGGGTGCTGTAATTCCAGCTACTCAGCAGGCTGAGGCAGGAGAATTGCTTGAACCCTGGAGGCAGAAGTTACAGTGAGCCGAGATCATGCTAGTGCACTCCAGGCTGGGTGACAGGGTGAGATCTCAAAAAAGCAAAACAAATCGAAGAGAGATCATTTTACTACTCCTTTCTTTGTGGCAGGAAGTATGAGATGCAATACTTTGTTGTTGTTATTGTTGTTGCAACGACTTTGTGATAGAAAGTTTTGGTATGCTCCAGGCCACTGAATTCCTAAAATATTACTACTATGGTTAGTCCCTAAATCTTTAAGTGCTCATCTCATACCCTGTTAAGCACATCTGTCTTACCAGGGCTTCCAGCATCCTTACTATTTCTTGCTACATTTAATCAAGTTAGCAAAATATCAGTGATGTAGTGGAAAAGTGTGTTGTTCTTCAGGATGTCTAGACATTCCAAGTCTCTTCAGACTATATAATGACAAAGGGCTGAACTGTTCACATTTGTCATTTATAAACTGTAAATGGGTACTATTTTCTGTTCCAAGTGAATGGAAACTGTTTCTGATCCTCTTTTCTGAGTGAAGCGGAAAGAATGCACCACCAGATCAAAGGCCACATCCTGCATTCCTGAGGTCATATTACTGTGCTGTAGAACAGATACCACATATGGCACTGCAGAGGCAATTGGGCTATACTTGGTTGTATTCGAAGTAGTCTCATGTCATCCTTCAGGTTTCATCTTGCTTTTATAGGTGCCAGACTTGTGAATTAAATGGAGATTATGCTAGGGACCACCTCTGAATTATTTATGTCCTTGAGGGAGACATTATTTCTGCTCCCGTATCTCCCAGGGTCAAAATTTTTCTGTAATTACGTTAGTGGAGTGGACACAGTTTCAGAGCTTGGCTTATCAGACTATGACATCTCTTACCTCACAGAAAAAGAAACTAATATGGGACTCTGCAAATTCCCAGTTATGTCAATTCCAGGAAAGTGAACACAGAGTGGGTTTGTGGACACACTGGACCTTCTATGAGCCCAACCTGGGCCAGAACTCCATGTATTACTTAGCTCCCATATGCTTATGCAACAACGGGGCCATGACGACTCTTCAGATCCCTTTAAGGAAACACTAGGGCAACCAGTACCATACATACTATGACAGTGCTGTAGGTTTCTTCCTTCTGGAAAACTAGCCCCTTCTCCGGGTAAGTGGGTTTCAGGTTAGGAAACTGACTTAGGTTCAGAAACTGGACAAAACGATTTTTTTTTTGGCGGGGAGGGCAACTGTGTTTAGTCTCCTAATCAACCATCCTTCGTTTCTTTAGCGGCATAGATTGAGCAGTACCTTTTTTGGCTTTTCATCTAGCTTGTTCCTAAGGATGCTGTGTTTATTAATCATTTCCATGGTTCTCTCAAGAACATGGTTCTCTGGCTGCCACTCAGATCTGCCACTCACTGCAATAATCACGTCTGACTTGCTTCTGATGGTTAAATGCAACCATCTCAATGTCTCTGACTCAGACATCTCATGCCTTTATTATTCTGAGATCCTAACATCTTTATTAGTAGTAGTAAGTCCGGTTCTATAATCTTGTTCTGGTTGTCTGTCTGTGCATAGTGTCATAAAACAACAATCATTTTATTATGTCTCATGACATTGTGGGTTAAGAATTTGGGCAGGGCTCATCTGGACAATTCTTCTGTTCCAATTGGCATCAACTGGGGTCACTCTGTGTCACTCAGCTGGCTGCTATATAAGTCTAGAGGGTCCAAGATGGCACAGGCCTCTCATGACAGCAAAGATGAACGGGCCCTTTCCTTCTTTATATTGTCTCAAGGGGTTATGTCTCTTACAAGGTTGTCAGACTTCTTATGTGTTGACTCAAGTATCTAAGAGCAAATATTTCAAGAGGCCCAGAAAAAATCTGCAAGGTTTTTAATGACCGAGCTTTAGAAGTTCCAGAACTTCATTCTTCTATATTTTAATGAATAGAGACATATATAGAATATATGTCTATATGCTAATGGGCAAGCAGGTCACTTAGGTCAATCAAGACACAAAAGAAAGAGAGTGAAACTCTACCTCCTAATTAGCGGAATAGTAAAGTATTTGAGGTCAATTTTAATCACAAACGATACCTCTTACTGCCAACCATAGATTAGAAAAGAAAGCCACTTTGGGATGATAATTTTCTATTGTTCTTTTAAGTTTCTGCACCTCTTGTAAGCAGAGACAACTGACTGCCTTTGTTCCAGACTATCTTTTTTTTTTTTTTTTTGAGACAGGGTCTGTCACCCAGGCTGGAGTGCAGTGGCGTGATCTCAGCTCACTGCAACCTCTGCCTCCTGGGTTCCATTGATTCTTGTGTCTCAGCCTCCCAAGTAGCAGAGATAACAGGCATGTGCCACCACACCCAGCTAACTTTTTATATTTTTAGTAGAGATGGGGTTTCCCCATGTTGACCTCAAACTCCTGACCTCAAATGATCCGCCTACCTCTCTCCCATAGTGCTGGAATTACAGGCATGAGCCACCTCACCTGGTGAGACTATACTTTTAAGGGTGTTTGTATAACAAAGCATGGACAAACAATTTTACTGATAAGATTCAAAAGGTCAGAAACCTCTGCGCTTGGGCCTCCCAGGTCTGGACACAGCCTTGTCTTGTTTCCTCGCTCAGATGATCAGGGATGCTCTGACTTGCTCCTGACAGCTCTGTTTTTTCAGCCTTTTCATTGTCTTCACCTTGTCCTATTCCTGTAAAGTCCTCTGTCTGGTGCATGGTGATTTCCCTCTATGACTATATTCAACCTCTTGTCTCTTCCCTAGACTGGAAAGCTTTTGGCTCTCGGTATTCTTTCTGAATTTACAATGGATCTACCCTGCCTTCTCCGGTAGGGCTTGGCTTATGATCACCGTCTGTGGCTAGGTGGACGGGTAGTGGACAAATGGAGAGCATCTCATATCAGCCGTCATTTTATTGTGCTTCCTCCTAGCTTCTCCACCCATTTTACTGGTCCATTCATTGCTCCCAACATGCTGCAAGGAAAAACTCTACTACTATTTCTTGAGGGAAATGTCCCTTCCACTAGTCTAGAGGCTGTCTCTTTTCTAGATTTTATAAAGGCTAACATCTATATTATCAAGTATCATAGATCTGATGCCAACTTGTCTTCAGCTTGGTAGCATAAATAGAATCTAAGTAGACTATTGATGCACCTATAAGAGATATTCTATTTCTAATAAGGGAGAGAAGGGAAAAATCAAAATAAGATAAAGATCAATTACAAAAACAGGACAAAGTATTATAGACTGAATCAAAGTACTGAAAACAAGTGCTAATATCAACAAGAAGCTTGAGAATCTGAAGCTGGTGCCTTACCCATAATAGGTGTTCAATATATATTGATTATTCCTGATTAAACATTATTCATTCAAAGCAGAAAAATAATCTTTTCCTTTATACATTGCTGCTGTGTTTTCATTTTAAAACATGAAAAATGATTTTTAGAAAATCATTAAAAACAATTTATGATTTTCTTATAATTAGCCATGGAGCATATAACAGAACCAGACTTGTATAAATTGAACACCTTCCTACCTAAGTAGTGAGAGCTGAATTTTGAAAAGATATCGAGGCAGTACATTTACAGCATGGAAACCCATTTTTCGTTCAAATGGAGATACTTTTGAGAGTAAAAGGAGATAGTGTTAATAAATACAATGGAATAACAGGCATGATGGGATCGCCCCAGGCAAACCAAACATCATATAGTCATCCTATCCATGACTTGCCAAACTGAAGACAACAATGATTCAGACCCAGAGGTGCAGTGATAGGTTTCTCATTATGTGATTCATTGTCACTCAACCAGTTATAGACCCAGTAGATAAGCATTAGGCAACACCAAATGGAAAAGGAAATTTTAATTTGAAGAAATTACTTAAATCTACCATAATGTTTTTGTTAACCTGTAATCAGAATTCAATTCTAATAAATTTCTTTTTCTCTAAGTCACTCATGCATTTTATTACAATTGCTTATCAGTCCTTATTTTCTTAACTTCTCAGCAACTTTAGAAATTAAAGATCATTACTTTTCAAAACACAGTATTTACCCCGTTTTTCTGTACTGAATTGCTGCCCCTGCTCTGCCCCAGTTTCTCTACTTCCTCTCTGGATGCCACTATAGCCTATTCTTCCTTCATCTGTTTCTTCTTTTCTCCAATTTTATACACCCCCTGGGAAGTCTCATCCATTCCCGTAGCTTCGGTTGCCATCTACTTATTGCTGATTCTTACGTCTTCACTCCTGTCCAGGCCTCAATTTTTTTCTGAGCTCCAAACCTATCTAACTGACTACTATTGGACTTCTCCATTTAAATGTCTCCCAAGAACCTCCAAGAATTCAATGAAATTTAATTTGTTCAAATCTGCATTTATCATCTCAACAATGCACCCAACTTGTCCTCCCTCAGTGTTCACTCTCTCATTTCCACAATGAAAATGGTAAGAAATGAAGCAGCTAATGATAACAATAATTATAATAATAATATGCTTATGTAACTCTTTAGGGATATATTTACACAAACGTGATATGGATATTGAGACAATTTCTAAATAATTCAGAACAAATAGCTTGTAAGTGTGGGCAGAGGGAGGCTGGGAAGAAGACAGTTGATTTGGTCAGACAGATTCCCATTAAACCAGAAACCCATATTTTTTCCCTGACTCCCTATTCTTATTCCACATCCATTGGGTCACCAAGTCCCATCAATTCTGCCTCCTAAATGTTCTCTTCTCTCCATCCCCACTGTGTTAGTCTGTTCTCACTCTGCTAATAAGAACATACCCAAGACTGGGTAATTTATAAAAGGAAAGAGGTTTAATTGACTAACAGTTCAGCACAGCTGGGGAGGCCTTGGGAAACACATCATGGTGGAAGGGGAAGCAAGCATGTCCGTCTTCACATGGCAGCAGCAAGGAGAAGTGCCCAGTGAATTGGGAAAAAGCCTCTTATAAAACCCCATCAGATCTTGTGAGAACTCACTCACTATCAGGAGAACAGCATGGGGGAACTACCCCCATGATCTAATCACCACCCATGAGGTCCATCCCACAACATGCGGTGATTACAACTCAGATTATAATTCAAGATGAGATTTGGATGGAGACATAGGGCCAGACCATAATACCTACCATCACTAATTTTGACTAAGCTAACACCATCTCCCAGTCTCTCAACCAATCATTCCACTTCCAAACTTGCCTCTCTCTAGTTCATTTTTATATTGTGGCAAGACTGATTTCCAACCACACAAATCAAATCAGTTTGCTTTTCTGCTTAAAACTATTCCCTGGATCTTAGATACATTTCAAACAACCTGACTTGCATGCCCCTCTACTATCTGGTCCTGCCTGCCTCTCCAGACTCTTTTCATACTTCTTCCTTGTCTTCATTTTCCGCTCCTTACTGGAGCTCCCCAGCACAACCAGGCATTTAACTTGCTTCTGAGACTTAACACCTCCTATTGTCACTCTTGGCACATTTTCTGCTTCATCTGGCTTACTCCTACTCACTCTACTCCCACTAGCTCAAATATCACTTCCTCAGGGAGCTATGGTCTGGTCCCAAAACTATATTAGGTTCTTTCCTATGTGCTCCTATAACACTCTTTGAATTAGGTTGAAACACATGAAATTGCCTTGTTGTAAATCAGTAACAGTCAAACAAAAGGAAATTTATATAGTTCAAGCCAATACTTGGATCTGCCAGACTATAAATTCCTTGAGGGTAGGAACCTGGTCTATCTTGTACACTGCTTTACATAGTTCCTGGCACATGGTAAATGGTCAATGAATATTTGTTGAATAAATGAATGAATGAATAAATAATGAACTACATTTTCTTGAAATGTCATCATTTTAAATGGCCTAATTAAAGTTATAATAATTTTCTCTTTATTGCTGATATATTGTTTCTGCTGTACCAGCACTTGCCTAGTCTATTTAGTTTTATTAAATACTCAAAAATGTATATACTAAGATTGTAGCAGAGTACACTTATGTGAACCAATAAGCAATATCTTGATCTACAGAGCACAAACCTGGAGTAATTTGATAAAAGTCACCACTCTTCATGAGCATGAAAGAAGGCAAAGAATCCAGGGAAAACTGAACTCAAAAACTCTAATAAAGTCCAAAATTGTTTAGCCTCTGTAGAAAGTCTTACAGTGACACCTTTGAAAATATGACTCCTGGGGTTCTGCTTTGAAAAAAGACCTTAAGAATGGGGTATTTTCAATGAGAATCATTCAACAGGCCTATTGCTTTGCATATTGGATAGCCTCTCAGAAGATGAATACGGGCATGCTAGCACTTTGCTAATTCCCATTAACTAGGGCAATCCTTAGTGAATTGCTGCATTAATGAGGAGGTCATTGCCTATACAGTGCCTGCAAACAGAAGAGTGTGTCTTTGCTTCAGTTCTTCTGACAAGCGTAGTTCTGCTTTAATTATTTATGCCCATATACCACAGCATAGGAGCACTTGCAAATATTTTGTATGAGTGATGAAGTTTTAGTAATAAGAGGCTTCACTCCATCTTGCTGCTGTTAAAGCTTACAGAGGAGCAGGGTGAGAATTTAAGGTTTTTGTGGATTAGTCAACTAGGAATTAGCAGGATTCCCTAGGGTAGAGTTCTAAATAATACAATGAAAATAAATATCTACAAGTATGCTTCTTATTTTTTTCAAGCTCTTTAACAGCCCTCAGAAGACCCTAAGATGAACCACAAGGAAAATAACAAGAAATGAAGCAGCTAATGATAATAATAATTACGATAATAATACTTCTTATATAACTCTTTATGGATATGTCTACACAAATATATGAGATGGATGTTGAGACAATTTCTAAATAATTCAGAACAAATAGCTTACAAGTGTGAGCAGAGAGAGGCTGGGAAGAAGACAGTTCATTTGGTCAGAATCCTCCAGCCTATATTGGTCAAATTTGCTGAATGATTGATCATATCTCTCCTTAAATATTCCAACTTTACTATTTAATTCCAATTCTTCATGTACTTTCTTTTGACTAAGGCCAAGAAACAATTTAATCTCTCTGAGAAGAAATCTCTTTTCGTTCAGCAGAATGAGATCGAGCTTAGAATATCTGCAACATCTTTCTCAGCCCTGGTGTTTTGGGTTCTGTGAAATTCATGATTCTAGATTTATTGTCATCGAGACTTATTCTTTAATAATAACTTATTGAGCTGCACCTACCGTATAATAAGGACCAAGGAGAAGTACATCCATAAAGTTGTCTAAAGACAGTATTAAGTGTTCCCCACAAAGCCCTGCTTCACCTCCAATCTTCTACCTTTCCACCATGCACACAATCACACACAGCCACCTTGTTTCATTTTGTTTTGTCATTTGTTTTCATCAGAATCACAGAAAACAATAGGAAGGGATTTATAGGTTGTTTTCAGACCCAAGGAAACTTGAAGCATAAGGTGTAAAATATGCTCCTCCTTTTTTTCAGCTTTGTTGAGGTATAATTGACAAATACAAATTGTATATATTTAAGGTACACAACTTCATGTTTGGAGGTATACGTATACATTATAAAATGGTCACCACCAGCAAGCTAATTAACATATCTGTCACCTCACTTGGTTAGCATTTTCTTTTTGTGTGTGTGATTAGAATGCTTAAGATCTATCTCAAGTCTAATAGAGTCATTATGCTCTATATTAGATCTCCAGAACTTATCATCCTGCATATGTGAAACTTTGTGCTCTTTGGCCACCACTCCTCCCTACCTCCAGCCCCTGGCAACCACTATTCGATTCTCTGCTTGTAGATCACATGGCATTTGTCTTTCTATGTCTGGCTTATGTCTCACGGCATCATGTCCTTCAGGTTTTATCCAGTTGTCACAAATGACAAGATTTCCTTCTTTTTAAAGGACTAATAGTATTTCATTTTTTATATATACCACATTTTATCCATTCATCCATCAATAGATATTTAGGTTGTTTCCATATCTTGGCTGTTGTGAGTAGTGCTAGGTGAACGTGGGAGTACGGATATCTCTTTGAGATCCTAATTTCACTTGCTTTGGATATATACTCAAAAGTGGAATTTCTGCATCATTTATGGTAGTTCTGTTATGCTCCTCCCTTTTTTCTCAGTCCTCATAGGAACCTTACTTGCCTTGGCCCTCAGAGTCACAAAATTTCCCTGGGTTTCTCATCAAGCACCAGACCCAAAGGCAACCTTCTCTATTCACTCAGCTAAACAAAGAGCATCAGAGAGCAGAAAGGCTCCTGCCACTCAACAACTAGAAGGGGAATGAAACAAGTGACCCAGCCTATGGGCATTCCACACCCACGTGCTGTTCACTAACCTTGAAGAATGAAAAATGAACCAAAGATTCCACAGGGCAATCAGATGGCATTAAATGGCTACAATAAAAAATCTTCAGGAGCTGGTAAGAGTGGCCATTGTGAGCCATCCAAATGAAAGAACAAGTAACAATTCAACTTGGGCAATAAAATGAATGGGAAATATGGAGTAGGAAAAAGACCTTATAAATTACTGGATCTGCCAGATTGAGTTCTACAGTTCATTATATCACAGCCCTAGCCAATCAAACTAAAAGAAATGAAGAGAGGAAAAACTGCTCTGAGAAAAATTTACTGTCTTAAGGATATGTGTCCAAACTTCAAACTGCTCCTGAGCCCAACCTTTGAATAAAAAATTTTATATTAATAGGAGAGATATATATTTTTTTGAGATGGAATCTCACTCTGTTGCCAGGCTGGAGTGCACTGGCATGATCTCGGCTTACCACAACCTCTGACTCCCTGCTTCAAGCGATTCTCCCACCTCAGCCTCCCGAGTAGCTGGGATGACAGGCATGGCCCATCACGCCCAGCTAATTTTTGTATTTTTAGTAAAGACAGGGTTTTACCATGTTGGCCAGGATGGTGTCGATCTCCTGACCTGGTGACCCACCCGCCGCACCCTCCCAAAGTGCTGGGATTATAGGCATGAGCCACCATGCCCAGCCAATAAGAGATTTTATAGTTGTTTTTTCTTTTGCTGGAAAATTGTGTGAGATTCAATGCTCTTAGGTAAAAGGGAATTTAGGGCCTGAGTCAATATTTCAATCTTGGGTCTTTCTTGTAACACAAAACATTCTCATTAGTATTAACAAAACATTGACAATGTTAAAAATGATTCTATTCAACCATTCAACAAATATTTATTGAACGCCTGGTATGAGTCAAGCCCTATTTTTAAGTATGGAATATGCAGCAGGAACAAAATAGGCATGGTTCCTGACCTAATGAAGCCCACAGTCTATCGGAGAGGTAAACGATAAACAAATACACACAAAAAATAAGTATATAATTTCCATTTAAAAAAAAAAAAAGCAAAAACAAAAACAAAAAAGCCCTGAGTTTTCTGAGAGACTCTTGGGGATGGGGGTAGGGAGCATCTAATTAAGGAACAACTTCCCTGAGGAAGTGACAGTTGATCAGTTGATCTGAAACCTAAGGGATAAGAAGGACTTAGTAGGAGATGCATAATGAGGGCACATGCCAACATCGACTGTGCTGGCAATGCAATCGGCTTAGCACGTGGAGAGAAGTCCTGCACATGCAAATCAAGATCGACATTTCCAAAAAAGTCACTTTATCAGAATAAAATGAATGCTTGGTGATCTTCAGGCAGAAACATACTGATGAGGTAGGACTCACTCTGATCAAACTCAAAGTCTGGTTTGTTGTCAAAGTCAAAATACTTGTCTCTCAATAGTGAAATAGCCATATATGTGTGTGTGTGTGTGTGTGTGTGTCTTATTGTCATGCTGAATTTTAAAATTATATCTAAAGATTTCCAAAACTCAATCTTTTTTTTTTTTTGAGATGCAGTCTCCCTCTGTTGCCCAGGCTGTAGTGCAGTGACACAATCTCAGCTCACTGCAACCTCCGCCTCCTAGGTTCAAGTGATTCCCCTGCCTCAGCCTTCCTGAGTAGCTAGGATTACAGGGGTATGCCACCACACTCAGCTACTTTTTGTATTTTTAGTAGAAATAGTGTTTCACCATGTTGGCCAGGCTGGTCTCAAACTCCTGACCTCAAGAGATCTACCCACCTTGGTCTTCCAAAGCACTGGGATTACAGGCATGAGCCATGGTGCCTGGCCTCCAAAGATTAGGATCTATAGCTTCCTTTAGTAGTCTAATTCTGAACTACCCTCAGTGCCAGTGATTTTTTTTTTTTTTTGAGATGAAGTCTTGCTCTCTTGCCCTGACTGGAAGCGCAGTGGCACAATCTAGGCTCACTATAACCTCCGCCTCCCCGGTTTAAGCAATTCTTCTGCCTCAGCCTCCTGAGTAGCTGGGATTACAGGTGTGTGCCACCACATCCAGCTAATTTTTGTATTTTTAGTAGAAATAGTGTTTCACCATGTTGGCCAGGCTGGTCTTGAACTCCTGACCTCAAGTGATCCACTCGCCTCAGCCTCCCAAAGTGCTGGGATGCCCCGCCTGTGATGTTTTTTCATAGTACATGTTGTTTTGTATGTGTGTCTTC
Organism: Cacajao melanocephalus; assembly: GCA_963573385.1. Lineage (NCBI taxonomy): Eukaryota > Metazoa > Chordata > Mammalia > Primates > Pitheciidae > Cacajao > Cacajao melanocephalus. The sequence goes on along the minus strand of CAUYLG010007764.1, from coordinate 13,882 downwards.
AATAGGACTATTGGTGGATGTGTACACAAATATTTACATAAGAAGATGTAATCACCACATGTCCGCATAAAAGTCTACTACATAATGTTGAAGAAAGACTATCAGCAAAATGTTCTTTTATCTTCTCTAGGACATATATTATAGTTCATTATGAGTGCAGAAAGTTATTCTACATTCTGTTCTAGTCTTTATTACTAGGAAATCAGTATTAAAAATACATACACACACACACACATACACACACACACGCACATAAATAATGCTGGACCAAAAAATAAATATAGTGAGATTGTTAATAAAGAGTTCACAGTTTAACCTGTGAAATGGACAAAAACTGTCATCTACAAAATATCCCTACAGCAATGCCATCTAACAGTATAAAGTATTGTTGCTGGCCAGGCATGGTGGCTTATGCCTGTAATCCCAGCACTTTGGGAGACCGAGACAGGCTGATGAGCTGAGGTCAGGAGTTTGAGACCATCCTGACCAACAAGGGAAAATCCTGTCTCCACAAAAACTTAGCCTGGCATGGTGGCAGATGCCTGTAACCCCAACTACTTGATAAGCTGAGGCAGGAGAATCACTTGAACCAGGAGGCGGAGATTAGGTTACAGTAAGCCAAGATCGTGCCACTGCACTCCAGCCTGGGTGACAGAGCGAGAGTCCATCTCAAAAAAATTTTTTTTTCAATAAATTAAGTATTATTACTTCTCCTTGATCATTTCCCAAGCCTGTTCCCTCTTTTCATATTCCTATTTTTCCCTTCTGGCCTGGTGCCACACTTGCATTACCAGGGTTACACATTTATATTTCTAGCCTAAACCTTTTGGTAATCTCTTTTCTCTCTTACAAATTACCACCACATGCTCTAAACATTAACATTTCCCTCCTACATTTATTCATTAGCCCTCTCTCATTGAAAACCAAATTCCTTACCTGAAAAACAGTAAGTAGAGCAGAGGTGTTCCTGAAATGCAATATTACTTTAACATAATTATATAATTGCATCTATATTGTGCTTGTAATTTTTCTGTGTATATGCCTGCTCAATTTCCATCTTGTTTCTCTATTACCATATCGATGCAATGTGCTTATAAAAGCTGTCAAACAACACGACATGTAAACTCAGAACAGGTTCAATGAACTGTTTCAGCTGCTTTTTCTTCTCATTTCCTTCCACTCGCTTCAGGAATCCTTAGGCTTTGACAGTGGGAATTGCAAAACCCTCAGGGCAAGTCCCTTTGTGGCTCATTCTGCATCTTATTTAGTGCTGGTGTCCAGAGGCTATAAGTAATTCCAAACAGGCCCATGTCACAGCTGGCTCAGGTGACTTGCAACATCATTCACATTTGTCGATATTCTCCCTAACTTTGCCAGAATCAGGTGTCAGTCATCAAGAGCTAACACAGCACGTCGAGAGTTCAGCGACACCAGAGTTCAGTCCCAAGCGCCGGCGTATGGATATCTTAATGAGACCAAATTCCGGGCTTGGTGAACGGCTCTCTATTCATTCTTCACTCAGAATAAAAGAAAAGGTTTCAAGTGTAGTAGAATGGATTCAAGTTAGATGCAAAGATAAGTCCCCCGAGAACATGGGTTGGTAAACACTGGAACATGTTACCAAAGAAAGCAGAAGAATATGTTTTCCCTAGTAGGTGTGTGTTTATCTTTCTTAAGTCCGTTTTCACCAGTGTCTGGACTTGCTGACAGGTGATCCTGCTCGAGCCCAGGGAAACAGACTTGATGACCTTTGATGTACACGTGAAATGCTCAGGGCTCTCTTTAAATGTCACTTCTTTACGGAATCCTTTCCATCCTAACTATTCAAATTATATGCCCCTCTTTAACTTTCTCTTATTACTCTGTTATTTTCCTTCCCACCTCTTATAACGACTATTAATTGTACATTTATTTACTCATTTGCCAGCACACCACTGCTCCTAATTGTTCTTCCTGTTTCTCCATTAGCTCCCATATAGCCACCAAATTGATCCTCTAAACACCTGAAACAGCTCAAGGCTTTCCTCTGCTCAATCGATTCCAGTTGCTTCCCATCTCACTTAGTAAAAAACCAAAATTCTTGCCATGGCTAAAAAGTCCCCATGCCATCTGCCGAGCCCCACTCTCCATATGTTTCTGTTCCTGTCCTCTTTCCCCATGGCTGCTCTGCTCCAGCCATACTTCAGTCCTGCAGTTCCTCAAACATCAGAGCAGGCTCTGCCTTAGGGTCACCGCATTTGCTTCTCTCTTCCTGGAAAACTTTCCCCAGACAGAAGCTTGGCTCCCTCCCTTACTTCAAGCATCTTGGTTTTCTAATTCTTTGCAGTGGCTCAGGTCTGCAATCCCAGCACTTTGGGAGGCCAAGACAGGAGGATCGCTTGAGGACAAGGGTTCAAGAGCAGCTGGGTAACATAACAGAACCCCCATCTTCATAAAAATTAAAACAAAGCTCTGTGCAAGAAACATCTTGGATCGGGCTGGCCTAATTTGCTCAGGCAGAAAGAAAGTTGTGAATATGACAGTGTGCCAGTCTGGGGCGGAGGCCCAAAAGGTCTGAATGCTTTTTTTGCCTTTTCTTTCAGAACCCTGCCCTCTTCATGTGAACTACCCCACTTTAGTCTGCTGGAGGAGGAAATACCATAGGGAGGAAAACCAAAGTGCCCCACTTGACAGCCAGCTCACACCAGAAGCTGAGATGTGCTGGAAACATGAAATATACAGAGAGTTTAGAATATCCAGCACCAAAAAAATACATACTCCAATAACAAACTGGAAACCGTGCAGGCAATAACCTTTACAACAAGATACTTCCCTCAGAGTTGTATTGTTTGTTTGTTTGTTTTTGCATGGTTTGGGGTTTGGGTTTTTGGTTTTGTTCTTCATTTTTGTAATTTCAAATTTTCTTTTCTGATCTACAGTGGGCTAAGCTAGGGGCAAGAACATATTTGTGCTTGAGAATTTCCTTTCTGTGTTACATAGTTACCATGTTTGGGTTGTGCTATGGATTTTCCACATGGCGTCAATTGGTCTTTGTAATGCCCCATGCTTCTGTTCTGGTTGCTAAAGAGAAAACCTCAAACGAGCACAGGGAAGTCTATCATGCGTCACTTTTTCAACTTTCCAATTTCTATTTGCTCCTTTATTCTCCATACTTCTCTGTCCTCTCTTTTGTTTAAAATCTCATTTAGCATTCTCTTGAGGGGAGAACACGAGATTACAATCTAACTATTGTAATGAGAATGGGTTAAGTTGGTGCCGTTTCCCATTTTCATTACAATCTTGGTGGCAAGAATAATGTAACAGAATTTTTAATGCCTCATATATTACATGAACATTTTCCCGTGAGCTCCTGCTCCTTTTCTGCGGACAGCGTCGTGGCTGTGTGCTGTAGGACTTTGATCTTTTTATATTCCAAATTATAATCAATTGGCCATTTCACCCCTTCCCCATAGATTACAGTCACACAAGTAAAAAACATTTTGATCTATAGCATACCACTGCATCTCATGACTATAAAATCCTGTCACCTGAAGACCAGTACCTGCAAAATGCATGGAGCCTGTGAGTCAAATAGGACAGAAGGCACAATCCACGTGTCTTTATGGGCAGGTACTTCTCTGAAAGGCACTCTGGAAATAGTAGTTTTGTAATTTAAAGCACAAGTATACAGAGTTTGTTCTCTGCAAATATCAGGAGCTCCTGGAGAACTGGACTTTGAACTCTAAGATGTTCACCTGCCAAATGGAAAGCCTGACGGGTCTTGTTATTCCAAGGGTGGTCCTCTGCCTGATAGCATCGGTGTCACCTGGCAATATGGGAGAAGTGCAAAATCTCAGGCCTCAGCCAGCCCAAACTTCCTGAATTAGAGTCTGCATTTTGACAAGAGCTCCAGGTATCTGGTCTACGCTACAGAGTTTGAGAAGACCTGCCGTAGAGTTTCTTATAGACTACTCATCTTACAGAAATCCAAAAGCAGCTCCTCTCTTCCTGAGTGACCCCCAACACTTACTCTGGGTGCCCTGTCAAGGGCTGGGCCCTGGGATCCCAGAGCCCTGTCTCCTCGCTTCCCAGAATCTTCCCAGAGCCTCCCTGTGATGTCGTCTCCACCACACCTTTTCCCGGGCCCTTGCTTATCACTGCCAGCCTTTCTGGGTTGCACTTTCTAAGGGAAAACCTTTTGACTCCTCAAGTGGCCTTTCAAGGAAAACATCTTCATCCAAGTCTTAGTTCTGTCAGTCTTTTTCTGTGAGATCTTGTGAAGATAATGATATTTACTACATTAGTTAGAGAGTAAGAACAACCTGCTGTCATGAAGAGGCCCCCAAAACACAATGGTACAAACCAGATAGAAATGTCCTCACTTCCCAGGTAACCCACATTGGAGGTCCACTTGGCTACCCCACTCTTTCGGACAGTGAGGCTTTCCCAAGCACATTTCTTCACGATTCACTAGAGCATTATCTTTGTCTGCATGGTTCAAGCCATGTGGCAGCAGGCAGAAAGAGGGGAGGATCTTCGCAGTGGGGACCCACCCAGCTGGGAGATGTTGTGAAGCACAGCCTTTTTCTGGCTGCCCCGCTCCAGGTCCGTGACTGTGGAAGCAGCTGAGCATCTGGGTGGGCAGCTGCAGTCCCTTCCCCACTCCCCTAGCAGGGTGATTTTAGCAGCGAACAGGGTTATGGAGACAGATTACACAGCACAAGGCCTGGCACCCACCACGTTAGTTATTCCATAATGGTAACTATCATTCTTATCATCTTATTAATTCGCCCTCCTGGTAATTCCTCCTCTTGCTATTTATCAAGGCTGTTCAAAACTTCACTTATGGAATGGAAAGTGAACAAGTTTCTTTTTTGATATTGAACTTTATTTATTGTACCAAATTGCATCAAAAATTATAACCCATGGATACAATTTTGTTTAAAAATATCTCACGAACAGCAACAGTCTTGAATTTGTAACATTCCTGAATTATAGCTAAATGTCTGTATTCAGCTTTGAGCCGTTTTACCAAATCAAATTAAATGTAACAAGTATGATTATCTTTATCAATGTTCTAATACTGTAATGTCCACAAGGGAAGAGAGTTCAGAAAGTGAACACATTTCAACCCACCCTCTTGAAAGGACCCTTCGATGACTCGGATCAAATCACAGTGGCTTAAAGTCAGGTTTGTGTGACTTGGCACCAACCTGGATATGACTTGGTCACCAGAGAGGTTAATAAACAACTCTCCTATATATACCATATCTATCTTCCACACCAGTATGTCTTCTCTCAAAGCAGCATTTGATACAGGGCTTTGAGTGCTTGTGGTTCATCAGCAGTGGGAGCGGTCTTTGGTGAAAGAGTATGAGGTAGTCTGATCCCACAGGGAACTCTGGAACAGTAACAGAAGCAGGACTCACGCTATTAACTCAGTCCCCTTTGTACTCCGGTTCCAGGCAGCTTATGGCTGCAGGCCACAGCTCCATGGGCAGTGAGCTCAATGTCCCTAACAGCCAACTTTACAGCATCTTAGGAGATGACTGCAACATCCTGTTAAAGGGGATGTGGGCCATGCCCATCAGCAACCGTTTTCTGTGGATATTTGCTGCTTAGTTTCACCATGTTAGAGAAACAAAGTACTGGGGCAAATCAGAGTAGAGAAAAGTTTCTATCTAGGGAGTTGGATCAGGAAAGGATTTTGTCTCATTGCCACAAACTGAACTGCCCACTCCAGCCATCACCTGGCCACAGGGGCATCACAAGAAACATGCAGATTTTCACTACTACTGGAAAAATGATTCCTACAACATCAAGAAAAAATGTTTTCTGCAAATTGGCATCCAAGCTGTGTATTATTACGTAACCTGTTAATACAGTACCACTCTTCAGAAGCAACCTAGGTAATTAACACATTGCATGACCCCAAACAAGAACATGGGGTGATTCCAATCACCACCTTTAACATATTTTCAAACCAATCTGAGAAGGATTTTGGGGGAATGATTCAAGGCACTCTTAATCATTGCCTACTGCCTAGCTTCATTAATGTAACACCTTTTAGATCTAAACCTAATTCTCCCTTCCCTGGATCACTTTCCAAGGCCTTATCTCTTTATACCTAGATCAGTCTAGTTTCACCTGCCCCTAACTCTCGGACCAATCCGAAGGACTAGCTCCATCTCAAGTTAGCCTGGCCTTGGACACTGGTCCTGGGCTTTGTCTTCTTCTTTATGTACAGAACATCATCTATCTAAGTGCCAGTAATGAGATCGATGCTTTCTACACTTCCTGATTTCCTGCTTAGTTCCCAGTCCGATGCCCCAGATCCTTTCGGAATAGGTCCTTGTGCCCCTGAGTCCATTTGGAGATTTGCCCAGTCACCAGTGCTGTGGCTTCCTGCTGCCTAGTGACAGCCTTCTTGGGCCACCTGCCTCCTGCCCACCCACGTGCCTGCCTGCAACTGCACCTGTTGTCGACTGCCAGACAGCTCTGCTTCCTGCAGAATGGGAAGAACAGATGAAACGGTCTTGACAGAGTTGTGTAAAAAGAGAAAATGCCAGCTACACTGCAATAGAAAAGGAGAGTTAAACTTGTTTATGAGAAAAGGGAGTTGCTAAAAATGGAGGCCGAGGAAAGGGGGAGGCTGCCCTCTTTCCATCCCAATGGCTGCTGTCAGTGGGACTGCCAAACACAGCCACCGAGAGCTTGTGTCCTGCAGTCAGACTTGACTTACAGCCCACTCACTGACGGCTAAGAGACGACACACATGTCACCCACCAGGCTCAGGTCCCCATAGGTAAAGGAGAAGTCATAGCACCCTGTCCTCCCAGCTACTTTTCTTGCTGGAATTCAAAGAGATACTATATGTAAAGCCTCTTATTAAGCATAGGTCTGATACACAGGAAATGCTCAATAAATATTAATATGCATCAGTTCTAGAGGAAGAGATACATGTAGGGTAGATTTTGTTGGGGGAGAGAGAATATCATGTATTTAGAATAAAAGCCTACACTAGATGATTCACCTTGTAAACAATGAATAAACTCAGAAAACGTGGAAGTGACAGAAATCAGCAAGGTGAAAACCGGAGCAGAAATCTGAGTCCAGAGCAGAAAGAAGAGAACAAGAATGGCAGCCTTGGGATTGGGAGTGTTGGGAGATGCGGATGAGCAGGTTGAGGAGGAAAGTTGGAATTGAACCAGAAAGGTCGTAGAGCTAGAGGGAGTGGGACTGCAGCTGTGGTTTAGGGAATAAATGTACTATAAAGTACCCCCAAGGCAGCAGAGAAAGCGATGAGAGAAAAAGGAAAGGGGAATCGAAGAACAGGGCACATTTTATTGGAAGGGCAGTGAATGGAGAGAGGTTCAACAAAGTATTCGAAGCAATTCAGGGAAAAGAGAGAATGATAGGGAAGTCCACAGAGGGAGAGGTAAACAAGCAGTCAGCTGTGACAGAGAGAAGAGGCAATGAAGAAACATAATAATATATAATGCTATTTCGAAACAACAGCTGGGAATAGGGAATTGATAGAGAAGCGATAAATACCAGCAATGAGGGAAGTAAATACCATTAAAATGCACAATAGTTAATAACAATGAAGCTGAAGTGGAGGAAGCAATTAATAAATTAACAAACAATAACATAAAGTTTAAAATGAACAAAGAATAAAACAAGGTTACAAGTATGACCAGTTAGTGAGAGAAGGGCAGGGTTCCTTGGAGGAGAGACAGGGGAGGATGATTCAACTATATTGCAAAAGCGAAGGCTCCAGGCTCTGCACAGCTAAGAGAGGAAAGGACAGATTCCATTCAACAACAAACAAAAGGATGGAAGGGTGGTGCATAGCAAATGTTGCTCCCAGCTCTCTCTAAGTTGCTGCTGTGGTCCCCAGAGCTACTCATCTGCTACCATCATAAATAAAAATGTCCTTAGGAACTGACTGCCTAGATTGTGTTGATAATGGTGTATGAATATTCGAGACTTTATTCTAAAGGTGGTTTCTAAAAATAACGACTAGGGAACCCTCCTAAAAATGTAGGTCCTGGAGCAGGTCAGAGACCTCATTCTTAGATTTAGTGTCTTCTCTACTCCCAAGCCATATCTGCACCTCAACACGTCTTTCTGAGTGGTATCGGGAGTGAGCAGGAATCCCCAAGCCCAGGTGAGGGATCTCTAGTGACCATATTGACTCTCATCAGTCATCATTTCATAGACTTGAAAGCCTGAGTCATCATGAGAGCACTTCCCCCTCAGGACAGTTTCTACCATGTGGTTTGTTTTAAATATTTAGAAGGGCTTCATTTCTTTTCCAAAGCACAAATCAAGGGTTCTGTATTCTTGGGTGAGATAATATTTTCTACTCCAGGGAACACCTACAAAGCAAGAAGAAAAAAAAAGCTTCAACCAAGATGGAGAGATGGAGAGTGAAAAAAAAATAGAAGCTGGTTGGGCTGGGTTTAATAGGCCAGTTTTCCCTCTTGTTTTAAGAAACGTGTCTCTTTTCCATTTTTATGTGATATCACGTTGCTATTATTGTGACATTTTCCCAGAGATAAGTTTCTAGAAGACAACGTCAATTTATTATCCTTCTTTGTCTGCCTCACAGCACCTCCTGTCTGTTTTTCCACATTGTTTTTCCTCCTATCTTATGCCCAGCACCTCCTGTTTAACCAGGATTTATTAAGCAGAGACCTCAGTGTTGATTCCAACACAGACTCAGAAGCTCTAGTTCTCCAAAAACAGCTCCAACTGGATGGAGAGTTCCTGAGCAACCACATTCCCAACTTGCAGTTCAACAGTGAGAACGATAAGAAATCAGAATAAGAAAATAAGAAAACAAGACCCAGAAAAGAAACAGCTGGTACATAGTGCAAATAACTCCAGGTTAGCAGAGAAAAGATGAAAGGAAAGAGACAGAAGAGAAGGGAAATTAATGAAATAATTGGCCTAAAGAAGAGGGTGAGGGAAGAAAACAAAAAGGCAAGAAAAGGAAGAAAAGGAGAGCAAGAAGAAAATGACACATTGAGGCTTTCCAAAGAATAAAGTATCAAGAATACTAAAAAAAAAAAAAAAGAATGCCAAGATGGCATAACTTTTACATTTGCATAAAAAGAATGTAAATGATAATCCATATATAATTAGAACTTGAATTTAGTTCAAGTACCCAAATCAAGTAATTCTTATATTATTGTATGAAATACATAATATGTAAAGTAATATCAAATGCATTCAGTAGCAATAAATATGAAAGAATACTGTTTTTTAATCTGCTGCAAAAGAAACATAGCCTATCTCTCTTAAGGAAAATCATTAAATAATTATTTGGGAGGCCACTAGTCTGGGGTAGCTTCAGACCCCTGAGGTCCTACCCAAGCAAAGTGAAAACCAAGTCAGTGCAACGGCCATCCTCTAGACCAATCAGAAACCACCAACTAGCCTCTAACTCAGGAATTATTTACATTGCTTCCACATTCACCCTATAAAATCCTTCCCCTGTGTCCCTTCAGTAGCGTGCCCAAATGCTTGCAGTCTGAAGTTGCCAGATTCATGAATTGCTGTTTGCTCAAATAAAGTTTTTAAAATTTTAATCTGCCTTACTTTATTTTGAACAAGAACTATCCTAAAAAGAAGGAAAGTCCAAGGGTGTAAGATATAGCTCAACTGTTCTGACTTCAGTAAGTTTCTGTTGAGGAAAAAAAAAAAAAGCCTCATTTAATGGAGGAGAGGCTAAGCTTGTTCTGGGCCCAGCACAGGATTAAACACGGTCATTGATCATGCCTCACCGATGATCATAATAATTAACATCAATTCTGGAGGCAGTTTAACAGACAGATGGATGACCTTTTTACTTTAGAATCTAAATTATTTGCTATTGGATAAGCAATTTGTTTTTACTAGATTGAGCAGGAATTAAATTAATTCTAACTACTTTAAGTTTGATGCAATTGACATGCTACTGTATTGTCTTTTAATGTTAGGCTGCTTGCATGTGCTGTATTTGACTTGTATGTAGGTATAAAGAAGTCAGCTTTCTGATCCTTTTTCATGAAAAAGAAAGCCATCTTGAACAATTTTACAGTGATATCTGCCTTTATGTGAATGAAAAACAGTAACAGAGGGAAAAAAACAGGAGAGTAGTCAGTGTCCTTATCATTAAAGAATTTGACAATGGCCTTCTGAGCTCTACACAATTTCTTCTGGAAAGCACATTTAACAACAGCAACAATAAGTATCACCTCAATATGGGCTGAATATCTACAGTGTCATCATTAATATTTACATGAATGTAACATTCCAAGAGTACCATATCCTGAATAATTACGTAATATGTAAATGGACCATTGGTTTAGTCACATGGGCAAAAAATGATCTGACTCCATTGGAGCACCGTCATTCTTCTTCAGACTATTCAAATACCTTGGGTGCTAGAATAGGAAGAGGCCTGAAGTCCAGTTCTACTTCAGCCATTGAGTTGTTGTGTAGTCTGGACAAATTGCATCCTATCTCCCACCTATGAAATATAAAGAGTGGTGCTCCCCTGCCCTTCCTACCTCTTGGATTTACTGTAAGGATAATATGAGACCTTAAAGGAGAACGTGCATTGAAAACACTCTCTATGCTCCATATGCTTTTAAGTTGAATATCAGTCAGAGAAAAGCAATGTCAGGAGAAAATCAGCAGTCATATAGCCTAGGCTGCTGATTTCACTGATGAAGCCTCTGAGGGCTGGAGTCCAAGGTCAAACAGCTTGTTACCAATGAGCTAGGACAAACCTCTGGTCTCCTGGCTCCCCAGTCCACACTCTGCACTACTCCACTTACTTAATTATTAGTCGTCCCGTTTTGCCATTAGTACACAATTAACCTAAAATATCAGTGTTAAATTGTTTTCCAACATCAATATTATAAAATAATTTTACTAAACTCATCTAATTATATCACTAATATTTCTTTAATGAAGCAATGACATTTTAGAATAGCAAAAATGTTGATTTCCAGTATGCTGAGTATCCCTATTTAAAGTCACACTGTGAAATATTAGCTAACACTTCTTGAGCACTTTATAATGTGCCTGACTGTCCTAAGGGTTTCTCATGATTTCATTTAGTCTAGGCAATAATCCTATGAAGTTCACACTTTATTATTCTTCTCTTAAAGGGGAGGAAACTGCATGTGCTCATTCATGCACACTGCTTGCTTCATTTTGCCTAGAGACTGAGCCCAAAAAAACGTAACTTCCCAGCCTCCTTTACCAGGGGCTTCTGGGTAGGGTCAGCCAATGATAGGCACTGGCAGGAGTGGACAGCAGCAAGGGAGGAGTCAGGGTATTTCCCTTCCCTCCCCTGGGTGGTGCACTGTCTCTCAAAGGGGCTGTTTCTCAGTGGTTCCTACTCTTGCCGAACAGCCCATTCCTTCCAGGATCCCTACTCTCCCACTCCATCCTGGTCCCTGTTAACACCATCTCTCATCCTTTTGTCCCTCTAGTACTAGCAGAAGTAGCAGCTTCCTGGTGCTGGAAATCTTGGTGCTGCCTCATTATTTCCTACTGAACTTTTAGCCCCTCTAACACCTTTGTACTTAATTTCCCACCTTGCATTCCCTCTGTTGAATTAGTCGGTGTTTTCCTGATTGCATACTGCTGATGATAGGCTTTAGGAAGCACATGACTTAAAGTTAAAGAGCATGGACTGAGTCTGAATTGGGCTGTCGAATTGCCAAGTCTCTGCCCAGTCTCTGCCCTTAATCTTGAAAGGCTACTCTTTCCTACAGTGTCATGGATAAAGATGATGGTCTCCAAACTTTTCATTAACTTTTTTTGTGTGTGTGCACTTTTATGAAGAAAAAGTTTGTAAGCATGGACCCTTGACACATGTATATTTAATTATATATTATATATAAGTAGTAATACTATCTGATATTTTAAATACTTATAAAGCTTGTTTTCATTTTATATTTTAAAAAAGAATTATGATCTTTTTCTCTATGCCAAAGGAAGCCATCATACTGAGATTTTGGGTGTAGTTGAAATTTGCCTTGAATTCTTTATTGCCATTACGTAATTTCAGTCACTTTCTTCTAAAGGAGTGAAACATTCTCCAGAATCATGCCATATTTTCTTCTCCTTCTTTAGTTTTCTCATTTTCTCTCTCTTTCCTTCAACTATAGGATGTGAACAGCAGAGCTAAGGAATGAGGTACTGAGGGAAAAGTAGAGTGAAAAGTCTCCCAAATCTTTTTTATTCTCAATTTAAGACTAGGTCACACTCTAGAAACAGTCAAGAATTGTAAGTATCTTTTTGATAATAGTTTTAACTGAGATATAATTCACATATAAAATTCATTTCTTGAAAGTACATAATTTAATGTTTTTTGGTATATTCACCAAGTTATGCAACCATCACCACTAATGATAGAACATTTCCATCGCCTGAATAAGAAACCCATATCCATTATCAGTCACTCCCCAATTCCCCTTATTACCCCCAGCCTCTGATCACTAATCTATTTTCTGTCTCTATGAATTTGACTATTCTGATCATTTCATATAAATAAAATAATACAATATGTGGTCTTTTGTGATTGCTTTTTTCAGTCAGCATAGTGTTTTCAAGGTTCATCCATGGCATACCATGCATCAATACTTCATTCCTTGCTATGGCCAAATAATATTACATTGTATGGATATACCACATTTAATTTATCTATTCATCAGCTGATGAATATTAGAGTTGCTTTCACTTTTTGACTATTGTGAATAGTGCTTCTATGAATTTTTATTTACAAGCTTTTATGTTTGCATTTCTCTTCTGTATGGCTAGGAGCAGAATTGCTGCATCACATGGTAAATGTATATTTAACATTTTAAGAAAGTGCCAAACTACTTTCCAAAGTGGCTGCACTATTTTACATTCCCACTAGTAGAAATATCTGAGGGATCCAATTTCTTCACATCCTCGCCAATGCTTGTTACCTTTTATATTTTAGCCATTCTAGTAGGTGTAAAGTGGGATCTCGTTGTGGTTTTGTTTGCATTTTCCTAATTATTCAACATCTTTTTAAAAACTAGTTATTTGATTAACACTAATATTAATAGAAATTAAATATTAATATTTTCAGTTACTGAAACATGAAAGATGGCCAATTTCATCTATACACAGAAGAGCATTGCAGTGCTCTGATAAAATGTCTAAAAATCACAATGTGAAAGCTAAGTAACCACTACATTTAAAAATGTAATTTTGGTTGACCAAGATGGCCGAATAGGAATAGCTCTGGTCTACAGCTCCCAGCGAGATCAACACAGAAGCTGGGTAATTTCTGCATTTCCAACTGAGGTACCTGGCTCATCACCTTCAGACTGGTTAGACAGTGGGTACAGCCCATGGAGGGCAAGCCGAAGCAGGGTGGGGCATCACCTCACCTGGGAAATGCAAGGGGTCGGGGCACTCCCTCCTCTAGCCAAGGAAAGCTGTGAGGGACTGTGCCATGGGACCAGTACAATCTGGCCAGATACTATGCTTTTTCCATGGTCTTTATAACCCACAGACCAGGATATTGCCTTGGGTTCCTATGCAACCAGGGCCCTGGGTTTCAAGCACAAAATTGGGCAGCTGTTTGGGCAGACACCGAGCTAGCTGCAGGATGTTTTTTTTTTCCATACCCCAGTGGCACCTGGAATGCAAGTGAGACAGAACCATTCACTCCCCTGGAAAGGGGGCTGAAGCCAGGGAGCCAACTGGTCTAGCTCAGTGGATCCCACCCGCCACGGAACCCAGCAAGCTAAGATTCACTGGCTTGAAATAGACATCTATAGAACTCTCCACCCCAAATCCACAGAATATACATTCTTCTCAGAACCACATTGCACTTATTCTAAAATTGACCACATAATTGGAA
>CAUYLG010007761.1:0-20423 GCA_963573385.1 Cacajao melanocephalus | reverse complement strand
TGGAGTTTGATTAGGTCCCATTTGTCTATTTTGGCTTTTGTTGCCAATGCTTTTGGTGTTTTGGTCAGGAAGTCCTTGCCTACACCTATGTCCAGAATGGTTTTGCCTAGGTTTTCTTCTAGGGTTTTTATGGTGTTAGGTCTTATGTTTAAGTCTTTAATCCATCTGGAGTTAATTTTAGTGTAAGGTGTCAGGAAGGAGTCTAGTTTCTGCTTTCTGTACATGGCTAGCCAGTTTTCCCAACACCATTTATTAAACAGGGACTCCTTTCCCCATTGCTTGTTTTTGTCAAGTTTGTCAAAGATCAGATGGTTGTAGATATGTTGTGTTGCCTCCGAGGCCTCTGTTCTGTTCCATTGGCCCACATCTCTGTTTTGGTGCCAGTACCATGCTGTTTTGATTACTGTAGCCTTGTAGTATAGTTTTAAGTCAGGTAGTGTGATGCCACCAGCTTTGTTCTTTTTGCTTAGAATTGACTTGGCTATGTGGGATCTTTTTGGGTTCCATATGAAGTTTAAGGTGGTTTTTTCCAGTTCTGTGAAGAAGGTCATTGGTAGCTTGATGGGGATAGCGTTGAATCTATAAATTACTTTGGGCAGTATGGCCATTTTCACAATATTGATTCTTCCTAACCATGAGCATAGAATGTTTCTCCGTCTGTTTGTGTCCTCTCTGATTTCGTTGAGTAGTGGTTTGTAGTTTTTGAAGAGGTCCTATACATTCTTTGTTAGTTGTATTCCTAAGTATTTTATTCCTTTTGTAGCAATTGTGAATGGCAGTTCATTTTTGATTTGGCTCTCTTTAAGTCTGTTACTGGTGTATAGGAACGCTTGTGATTCTTGCACATTGATTTTGTATCCTGAGACTTTGCTGAAGTTGCTTATCAGTTTCAGGAGATTTTGGGCTGAGACAATGGGATCTTCTAAATATACAATCATGTCATCTGCAAATAGAAACAGTTTGACTTCCTCCTTTCCTAATTGAATATCCTTTATTTCTTTTTCTTGCCTGATTGCTCTGGCTAGAACTTCCAATACTATATTGAATAGGAGTGGTGAGAAAGGGCATCCTTGTCTAGTGCCAGATTTCAAAGGGAATGATTCCAGTTTTTGCCCATTCCATATGATAATGGCTGTTGGTTTGTCATAAATAGCTTTTATTATTTTGAGATACGTTCCACCAATACCTAGTTTATTGAGGGTTTTTAGCATAAAGGGCTGTTGAATTTTGTCAAAGGCCTTCTCTGCATCTGTTGAGATAATCATGTGGTTTTTGTCTTTGGTTCTGTTTATACGGTGAATTATGTTTATAGACTTGCGTATGTTGAACCAGCCTTGCATCCCCAGGATGAAGCCTACTTGGTCATGGTGGATAAGCTTTTTGATGTGCTGTTGCAATAGGTTTGCCAATATTTTATTGAAGATTTTTGCATCTATGTTCATTATGGATATCAGCCTGAAGTTTTCTTTTCTTGTTGAGTCTCTCCCGGGTTTTGATGTGAGGATGATGTTGGTCTCATAAAATGATTTGGGAAGGATTTCCTCTTTTGGGATTGTTTGAAATAGTTTCAGAAGGAAAGTACTGATAAAAATATATTTTTAATTGCATTTACATTTCTAACTTGTGACACCAGGAATAACCTCACACTAATACAGCAGTAACATTTATTATTTTCTCTACTCAACTACCCAGATGGTGGGTTTTCCTTATTTCTGAGCTTGGCTTGAGTTCTGGGGCTTAGTGTTAAGGATAGATCACCTATGAGAGGTATTCATAAAATTTTGAGAAATGGAAGGCAAGACAGATACAACATCTGGATGGGAAGGATGAAGACAGTGTGAGAAGGATAAAAGTTAGCAAGGATAGGGATAGAACACTCTAGGGCAGTTGGAGAAGGGAAAGCAAAGGATGCTCAGAGGGACAGCCTACTACTCTTGACAGCTGAGGATATGGAGAAGGATGGTAGGTTAAGTCAATCAATTTATGTGTTGCAGTGGAAGTTAGAGAAGATGGCCAGATGGGAAACAATTCTCATTTTTAACAATGGAGTTGGCATAGGAGAAAAAGTTGTGGTAAGGTCAAGGGAGGAAGGACAAAGGGTTAGTTGTCTCAGGTAGGTAATGGATGAGCAGAGATAGGTGTAAGTTAGTTTATTTTGTCCATTTTCTTATTGAGGATTTGTTTTCTTATTATTGAGTTTTCATAGTTCTTTATATTCTGGTTTTCCTTGTTGTTGTTGTTGTTGTTGTTGTTGTTTTAGGGATGGATTCCCACTGCGTTGCCCAGGCTGGTCTCAAACTCCTGGGCTCAAATGGCCCTCTCACCTTGGCCTCCCAAAGTGCTATTACTACAGGCATGAGCCACCGTGCCCAGCCAGTTCTTTACATTCTGGATTTCAGTCCACTTGCAAATATTTTCTCCCTATCTGTAGCTTATCTTTTAATAGTCTCTTTCGAAGAGAAGTTTTAAATTTAGGTAAAGTCTAATTTATCAGTGCTATTGTTTTATGAATCGTTTTTAATGTTATATCAAAAAATTCTTTACATAACTCAGTCTCACAATTTTCTCCCTTTTTAAAAGAAGTTTTAGGAGTTACATTTAGATCTGTGATGCATTTAGAGTTAATTTATTTCCATGATGTATGAGTACAAGTTTTTTTTTTTTATTTTGTTTTTTCATATGGATGCCTAGTTGTTTGGGCACATTTTGTTTGAAAGACTATGCTTTCTCCACTGAATTGCCTTTGTACATTGGTCAAAAATCAGTTGCTCATCTATGTGTGAATCTATTTCTATGGTCTCTTATTAAGTTCCTTTAACCTATTTGTGTATGTGTAGGCTCATTGTTTATTAGATGAAATAACTGGAATCACCCTTTCCTCAGCTAGTTAGCTTACAATTAGTGGATTATTTATATATAAAACTTAAATTTTTGAGCCAAAAATCAAAGCTGAACCAAAGTATAGAAAAGGAATGTTGTAAAACTTTCAAAAACAAAAGAAGATTATAACGAATTTATCACTATCAAAAATAGAATGATTGTCTACAGTCAAATTAAAATCGTTTAAAATATTATCCCTTTTTAGTTGTATGTAGAAGCAGATTTACATTCATGGTAATAATATATAACTAAGCATGTCCATTTCCATACGTTTTAATTTTTAGGATTTCATATCTGTTTTGTATCTAAACATTTTATCTATTTTGTTTGTTCCTTTATTCTACAGGATTAAGTTTGCAGCATGATATAGCCAGTTCTCATCTGAACTATTCAGTCACAGACTCTTATACAGAATACAAGAGTTTTGAAGAGAACTTCCCATCACCTGAACTGTTCAGAAAATCAGATTATTTAGGTAAGAAAGTAATTCCAACCTTAAATTGCTCTACTATAAAAATTATTCCTTTGTCCACAAATCCTCCAGTGAATAAATGTCCCTTTTAAGAAGGCATATTCTTCCTCCTCACCAGCACCTCACTTCCTTGACCATTGCCCATTGTATTTCATTCCCAGTCACACAGTAGAGCAAAAATAGATCAAGGAAGGATGAAGAAATGTCATTTAGCATTTATATGTAATGCACATCCAATTATTAATGAATTTTGCACCTAATGAATGTATACTTGATTTCTTGAACCATGGGTTATCTTTTTTTTCCTGCACTTCTCTTTCTTTTCAGCAAATAACTTAAATGTTGGCTAGGCCAAGTCCCTGCTTGAATTTTCTCCACAAATTAAGAGTTATTTACATTTATTATACATATAAATGAAGCCTTTGGTTAATGATGGCAGATCAAATACATGCCTTCCTCTACCATCTTGCAATGGCAGAAAACAGCTTTTTCTTTAAAGTAATACACTCATAAGGACAAAGATAATTGGAAAAAAGAAAGTACAAAGTTTGGAAAGTTAGAGATCAGATGGTCTGATACAGCAGACCTAAGAAAGTGGAGTCCTAAACCAACAATGTTAATATCCTAGAAACAAGCCAATTTGCACTATGGTGTCACAGAAAAGCTCATAATTTGGTTGTTCCAAATACTTATAAATAGATGTCAAAAACATGAAAGATGTGATGAACTGCTTCTTTACTGCTCAAAGGGAGCCAGGAGATTCTTTAGAATGTTTTAAAACAGAGACTCTAGACCAGAGAATACTAGGTATTGTTAATAGCAGGGATACTATGGTATTTTGAAATGTCAGTCCCAATTATTCATTTCTCTGTAGTATTGTATTCATACTCTCATAATGGGTGGAGTATACTTTTCCACTCTTTGGCTTTGGGATTGGCCACGTCACTAGCTTTCAGCAACAAACCAAATTTAAGAAAAGCTTTGAAATTGCTTAAATGGTTGGGCTTGTCTTCTTGCACTTTTGCCATTATCATGAGAATGTATCCTAATTAGCTGCTGCCTCTCTTGTGGAACCCCAGAATGAGAGTTACAGAGTACAGCAGCCCAGGCAATCCCCTCACTGCAGAGAGCTGCCCCAGCTGATCTGTAGACCTGTAATCTGAGTTTCCTGAGCCAACTCATAGACATGGGAACAAGAAATAAATGGTTTTCACTGAAATAAATGGTTGTGCCACTGAGATTTTGTGGTTGTTTATTATACTGCCAAAGCTGACTGCTGCAGATAATGTACTGAATGTAGGAGAGGGAAATAAGTAAAAGTGTACATCCTAAATTATGGGATCTGCTCACCCAATGCTTATTTCCACCCTACCCCAGCAGCCCATTTCTCTGTCAGCTTCCCAGACTTGAACCTTCTGTTGAGAAAATGGAAGATTATTTTCTCAGGAACTGATTACCACAGAAGAAAATATCCAAAATACTGACCTCAGGAGTCCTCAGTGAAACTGACCAGGCAGAAGACCCTACAGTGAAGGCAACTGTATGACAAGCCCCACCTAGGCCATAAGGATACCACTTAGCCTTTTAGGATCCACTTTTAAATATGAACAGAGAGCCAAGGATCACCAGATTTCTGAGGAAAGCATCTAACATTAAAAAGAGATATCAAAACAAAACAAAATGTGGGAATGGTGTCAGCAAGATGTTGAAACAGGAAGTTGTGGACCTGCCTACTCCTTATGGACACACCAATTCAACAGCAATATATGGACCAATTCCCTTTGAGAGAAATTCAGGAAACAGTTGACAGGTTCTTGCACCCTGGCAAGCATGGGGCCAGCCACATCAAAGCCAGTAGGAAAATTTAAGACGTCCTCACCCTAATTCCTACACCTAGCACAGCACCATATAATTGGAAGGAAACCTATACCACAGCTTTCAGCTTCTCCCTGAGGGGAAGAGCAGGATAAGGGACTGGATGATATATCCAGTGTTCTGAATTCTCTGAGGGATGCCTGAGGCAACTGACTTCTGTCTTGCCAGTTTCAGAGTGCTGATGGGACCCAACATGCCCAAAGTGCCTGGTGACTGCTGAGAACAAAGATGACAGTTTGGTCTAGGAAACAAACATTTGCCATAGGCCCTCCACCTAGCTCAATGCAGAGTCAGTGGAAAAAAAAAAAAAAAAGCAGATTCTAGCTTCTCCCTGGGGAGAGAAAGAGTTGGACTGTGTGTCCAATATTCTAACTTTTCAAGGGATGTTCTTGGGACTAGCTTCTGTCACACCTGTTTTAGAATGTTGACAGGATCTGACATGTTCTAAATGCCTGGAGGCTAACAAGAACAAAGATGATGGTCTGGACTAGCACAAAGATTTGAATTATCTCTGGGTAGGCTTATATTGGTAAGGGTCTTCTGTATAATGCCAGTCTGCAAGACTGGGAGAAGTGGCTGTTTTGTCTAATGCATAGAAACTGATACCAAGAGTCAAGGAAGATTAAGAAGCAGGGAAACGTAGTCCAAACAAAGGAATAAGATAAATCCCCAGAAGATGACCCTAATGAAATGGAGATATACAAATTTTCTGATAGCTAATTCAAAATAATCATTAAAAAGATGCTCAACAAGCTAAGAAGAATAATAATGCATGAACAAAATAAGAATTTCAACAAAAATAAAGTTGTAAAAAGAAAGAACACAATAGGAATTTTTGGGCCTGAAGAATACTATCACTGACCTGAGGCCAGACACAGTGGCTCATTCCTGTAATCCCAATGCTTTGGGAGGCTGAGGTGAGAGGATCACTTGAGCCTAGGAGTTCACTATAATAATAATTATAGTGAGCTATGATTATGCTACTGCACTCCAGCCTGAGTGACAAAGCAAGACCTCTCTTAAAAAAAAAAAAGATAAAAGAAAACTTCAGTAGAGCAATATAACAGCAGACTAGCTCAGGAAGAATAAAGAATCAGTTAGCTTGAAGACAGGTCATTTTTAAAGACTCCAAAAACAATTGCAACAAAAACAAAAATTGACAGATGGGACCTAATTAAATTGAAGAGCTTCTGCACAGCAAAATAAACCATCAACACAGTAAACAGACAACCTACAGAATGGGAGAAAATATTTGCAAACTATACATCCAATAAAGATCTAATATCCAGAATCTATAAGGAATTTAAATCAGCAAGCAAAAAAAATCCCATTAAAAAATGGGCAATGGACATGAATATAAAAAAGACTAAAGAAGTATGTCTTCTTCTCATTAGAGAAATGCGGATCAAAAACCACAATGAGATACCATCTCGTAACAGTCAAGGTGGCTGTTATGAAAAGGCAAAAAATAACATGTTTGCGAGATTGTAGAGAAAATGAAAAGCTTATACACTGTTGGGGAATTGGAATATAAATTAGTTCAGCCAATGTAGAAAGAAGTTTGCAGATTTCTCGAAAAACCTAGAACTGTCATTTGACCCAGCAATCCCATTACTCTGGATATATTTCCAAAGGAATCATTCTATAAAGACACATGAACACATATGTTTCTTGCAGCACCTTCCCAATAGCAAAGACATGGAACCGACCTAAATGCCCATCTGTGGTGGACTGGGTAAAGAAAGTGTGGTACATGTATACCATAGAATACTACACAGCCATAAAAAAGAATGAAATCATATCTTTTGCATCAACATGGATGCAGCTGGAAGCTGTTATCCTAAGCAAATTAATGCAGGAACAGAAAACCAAATACTGTATGTTCTCATTTATAAGTGAGAACTAAACATTGAGTACACATGGACACAAGGAAGGGAACAATAGACACTGGGGCTTGCTTGAGGTTGGAGTGTGAGAAGGGGGTGAAGATTGAAAAATACCTATTGGATACTATGCTCACTATCTGGGTGACAAGAACATTTGTACATCAAGCCCCAGTGACACACACAGTTCATCCATGTAACAAACCTGCACATGTACCCCCTATATCTAAAATAAAAGTTGGAAGAAAAATAAAGATCATTTAGCATTATGCCATAGTGAAGAAAAAAGAATGAAAAGATTGAAGATATCCTAAGAGACTTGTGAGCCACTATCAAGCAGACCAATATTTGCATTATGGGAGTCCCAGAGAAGAAGAGAAAAAGGACCTAGAAAGTGTATTCAAAGAAATAGTGGCTAAAAACATCCCAAATCTGGGGAATGAAATGGACATTTAGATCCAGGGAGCCCAACGGACCCAAGACATCCACACTGAGATACACTATAATTGAGTTGTTAAAAGTCATATACAAAGAGAATTTTGAAAGCAGCAAGTAAAAAGTGACTTGACATGTACAAGGGAGCCCCCATGAAACTATGAGTGGATTTCTCAGCAGAAACCTTACAGATCAGAGAGAATGAGATGATATATTCAAAGTGATGACAGAAAAAAATGATCAACCAAGAACAGTATACCCAGAAAAACTCTTTCAAAAATGGACAGACAAGGAGTTTCCCAGATAAAGAAAAGCTGAGGGAGTTCACCATGACTAGACCTGACTTACAAGAAATGCTGAAGGGAGTTATTTAAGTTGAAACTCAAGGATGCTAAACAGCAACATGAAAGTATAAAACTCAAGGTAAATATATAGATAAATACAGAATACAATAATACTGTAAAGATAGTTTACTATTATAATAGTAGGGTAATAGAATACTGTATAGAATACAGTAATATTGTAATAGTAGTATATCAGAATTAAATCACTTTAAATTCTGATTTACAAGTTAAAAGATAAAAATGTTAAAAACTAACTGAAGATGTTAATAATACAACATAAAATAAATAGATTGTCACATGAATAAAGTGCAGGAGGGGGAGAAGTAAAAGTGTAGTTTTTGTATGCAATTGAAATTATCAGCTTAGACTGTCACAACTATATGAGATTTTATGTAAGCCCAATGGTCAACACAAACAAAATTGCTATGGAAGACACACAAAAGAATAAAAAGAAAAGCATTATCAGTATACACAAAAAACAGTGGAACACAAAGGAAGACAGCACTAAAGGAAAGAGGGACAAAAGAAACACAAGACAGAAACAATTAGTGAAATGACAGTAAGTCCTTATCTGTCAATAATTATTTTAAATAAGTTAAACTTCCCAGTCAAAACAGAGTGACTGAATGGATACAAGAACTAGATCTAATGATGTGATGTGACCCTCTTTAGATTTAAGGATACATACACTAAAAGTGGAGCGATGGAAAAAGATATTCCATACAAATGGTAACCAAAAGAGAGCAGGGGTAACTATATTTATGTCAGACAAGACAGACTTTAAATCCAAAACAGTCATAAGAGACAAGAACAATATATAATAATAAAAGGATCAGTTCACCAGGAAGATAGTTATAGATGATACATATGCACCCAGCATCAGCACCTAAATATATAAAACAGACAATGACATAACTGAAGGGAAGCATAGCAATACAATATTTGTGGGATAATTCAATATAACCCACTTTTAACAATGGATAAAACATTCAGACAGAAAACAGGTAAGCAAACAGCAGACTTGAACAGCGCTGTTGGCCACGTGGACCTAACATATATACAAAACATTCTGCCCGACAGTGGCAGAATATATATTTCTCTCATGCACAGATAAGACATTCTCCGTAATAGATCATGTTATATCACAAAACAAGTCTTAACAAATGAAAGATTGAAAACATACCAAGTATCTTTTCTGACTACAATGGAACAAAACTAGAAATCAGTAGCAGAAGGAATACTGGAAAATTCACAAATATGTAGAAATTTAACATACTCTTGAATAACCAGTGAGTCAAAGAAGAAATCAAAAGGGAAATTAGAAAATATCTTGGGAGAAAAGCACAACATATTAAAACATAGGGGATATAGCAAAAGCAGTACTGAGGGAATTTTACAGCAATAAATAACTACATTTAAAAAGAAAAATTTCAAATAAGCTAATGTTATACCTCAAGGAACTAGAAAAAAGAACAAACAGCCAAATATTATCAGATGGAAGGAAATAATAAAGTTTAGAGCAGAAGTAAATGGAACAGAGAATTGAAAAATATAGAAAAAAAATCAGTGAAACTAAGAGTTGGTTTTTTGAAAAGACAAATTTGACAAACTTTTAGTTAGATTAAGAAAAAAAGAAGACTCAATAAAATTCAAAGTACAAGAGGAGACATTATACCTGATGCCACAGAAACAAAAATAATCATCAAACTACTATGCCCAATTATGGGACAATAAATTGAATAACCTAGAAAGAAATTTCTAGAAACATATAACCTACTAAGACTGAGTCATGAAGAAATATAAAATTTGGACAAACCTATAACTAGTAAGGAGATTGAACCAGTAATCAAAAACTTTACAGCAAAGTCCAGGACCAGATGGCTTCACTAGTGAATTCTACCAAACATTTAAGAATATTTAATTCTAATTCTTCTTAAACTCTTCTAAAAAATTAAAGGGAGAAAATACTTTCTAATTAATTCTGTGAGGCCTCATGCTAAAGCAAGGTAAATTCTGCAAGCAAAGATAACTGTAAGACAATATCCCTGATGAACATAGATGTAAAAATCCTCAACAAAATACTAGCAGTTCAAATGCATCTCTACATTAAAAGGATCATATACCATGACCAAGTGGCATTTATCTCTGGAATGCAAGGATGGTTCCATATATAAAAATCAACTAAAGTGATATACCACATCAACAGAATAAAGGGTAACAGTTACACAATAATTTCAATAGATGCAGCAAAAGGATTTGCCAAAATTCAATATCTTTTATGATGAAAACTCTCAAACTAGGAACAGAAGGCAATTACCTCAACATAATAAAGATCATATACGAGAAGCCCATAGCTAACATCTACTCAGTAGTGAAAAACTGAAAGCTGTTCCTCTAATATCAGGAAGTATGCTGAATACTTTTATTCAACATAGTCCTAGCCAGAGCAATTAGGCAGCAAAAAAATAAAAAGCGTCTAAATTGAATAGAAGTAAAATAATCTGTATCTGCAGATGACATGATCTTATATGTAAAACACTCTAAAGACACCACAAAAACTTATTTGTACAAATAAGCGAATTCAGTAAAATTGTAGAATATAAAATCAACATATGAAAATCAGTTGTGTTTCTATATACTAGCAATAAACTATCTGAAGAGGAAATAAAACAATTTCATTTACAATATCATCAAAAACTATAAAATACTTGGGAAAAAAGAAGATATGTACTCTGGAAAACAATGATGAACAAAATTTAAAAAGATGCAAGCAAATGGACACACATCCCATATTTATGAGTTGGAAGACTTAATATTGTTAAAATATCCATATACCCAAAGCAATCTACAAATTTGATGCAATCTCTATCAAAATCTCAATGGCATTTTTTAATAGAAATAACAAAGCGGCTGGGCACAGTGGCTCATGGCTATAATCCCAGCACTTTAGGAGGCCAAGGCGGGTGGATCACGAGGTCAGGAGTTCAAGACCATCCTGGCCAATATGGTGAAACCCTGTCTCTACTAAAAATATAAAAATTAGCCAGGCGTGGTGGTTCATGCCTGTAATCAGCTACTCAGGAGGCTGAGGCAGGAGAATCACTTGAACCTAGTAGGCAGTGGTTGCAGTGAGCCGAAATCATGCCACTGCATTCCAGCCTGGGAAATAGAACAAGACTCTGTCTCAAAAAAAAAAAAAAAAAAAAAAAGAAATAACAAAGCAACCCTGAAGTGTATGTAGACCCACAAAAGAGCTCAAATAGCCAAAACAATCTTGAGAAGAACAAAGTAGGAGCATCATACTTCCTGATTTCAAAATACATTGCAATGCTATAGTAATTCAAGCAGTATGGTACTGTCATAAGAGAAATGAATCCACATGGCCAACTTATTTTTGACAGATTGGAGTACCAAGAATACAAAATGAGGAAAGGATACTTTCTTCAACAAATGCTATTGGGAAAACTGAGTATCTACAGACAAAATAATGAAATTGAACATTGACACCATACACAATAATTAATTCAAAATGTATTAAATAGTTAAATATAAGACCTGAAGCTGTAAAACTCCTAGAAGAAAATACAGGGAAAACGCTTCATAACATTAGTCTTAGCAGTGATTTCATGGATATGATGCCAAAAGTATAGGCAACAGGAGCAGTAACAAGTGAGATGTCATCAAACTAAAAAGCTTCTGCACAGCAAAAGAAACAATCAACAGAGTAAACACACAACCTACCAAAATGAGAGAAAATATTTGTAAATCATATATCTGATAAAGGGGTAAATAACTAAAATGTATAAGGAACTCTTATAACTGAATAGTAAAACTAAACAAAAAAAGACAACCTAATTTTAAAAATAGACAAAGAACTTGAATAGATATTTTCCCAAAGCAGCAACAGCAATAGCCAACAAGTATATGAAAAAATGCTCAGCATCATTAATCATCAGGAATATGCAAATAAAAACCACGATATCACCTCACACTTGTTAAGATGGCTATTATCAAAAAACAAAAGATAACAAATGTTGGCAAGGGTTTGGATAAATTAGAACCCTTGTTCACTGTTGGTGGGAATGTAAAATGGCACAGCAGCTATGGAAATAGAAGTGTCTCTAAAAATTAAAAGCAGAATGACCATGTGGTCCAGCAATCCCTCTTGTGAATATCCAAAATAATTAAAATCAGGATCTCAAAGAGATACTAGCATTCCCTTAATCACCTCAGCATTATTCACAGTAGCCAAGATGTGGGAAAATACTTAAATGTTAGTTGATAATGAATGGATAAAAAAATGTGATGTATAAATACAATGGAATATTATTCAGCCTTAGAGAGAAATCCTGCAATTTGTGACAACATGGATGAACCTTGAGGACATTATGTTAAATGAAATAAGCCAGTCACAGAAGGCCAAATACTTCATATTTCCACTTATATAAGTTATCTAAAATTGTCAAACTCATAGAAGCAGAGTAGGATGATGTTTGACAGGATCTTGCAGGATGGGAAAATTGGGAGTTCCTATCAATGGGTATTAAGTTTCACTTACACATGTAAGAGTGAGTTCTAGAGAGCTGCTATAGAACACTGTGCCTTTCGTTAACAACACTGGATTGTATACTTGAAAGTTTGAGTGTAGCTCTCGTGTGACGTGTTCTAACAATAAAGCAGAGGAATTTTAAAAATTAAAATGTTTAAACTTCTAAAATTAAAAAATCTTGAAACAAGAAAATTAGGAAAAGGAATCAAGGAGAAATAGGAAGAAGGAAGGAAAAAATATTTTTTAAAATCTTCATGGAGATAAGAAAATACATGTTTTATCCATTAAATAAGAATAGGATGTTATTTAAAAAAAGGCTATTCAAAGAACAATGAAATGCAATAGCAGAATGGAAAACTCAGTTAAAGGATTAAAATATTAAGTTGAGATTTACTGGGAAAAAAAACATAAAAAAAGGAGGAAAAAATGAGAAAATAAAAAAGATTAAAATTTAGAGGAAAAACGATAAGATAGAAGAACAGCATATGAAATCCAACATCAAATAATAGGAGTTCCCTGAAAAGATAATGGAAAAAAGGAAGAAAATTATCAAAGAAATAATTCAATAACATTTTTCAAGCTATAAATTATGAGTTTCCATGTTAAAAGGACCATAGTGTGCCTAGTGCAGTAGATGAAAAACACCAAGGCACAGCATTATGAAATTCTAGAGCACTAGGGAGTGGAATAAATGGAATGGACTTATGCAGTTTGGTAGCATTTGAGATTAAATAGATTAAAAAAATATATAGAGACTGGGAGTGATGGCACACGCTTGTAATTGCAGCACTTTGGAAGGCTGAGGCAGGTGGATCACTTGAAGTCAGGAGTTTGAGACAAGCCTGGCCAACATGGTGAAACTCTTGCCTCTACAAAATACAAAAATTAGCCTGGCATGGTGGTGGGTGCCTGTAATCCCAGTTATTCGGGAGTCTGAGGCAGGAGAATCACTTGAACCCAGGAGGCAGAGGTTGCAGTGAGCCAAGATCACACCACCACATTCTAGCCTGGGTGAGATAGCAAGACTCTACCTCAAAAAAGCTTGTGTGTGTTGTGTGTTTGGTATATGGGTGTGTGTGTGTGTGTATAAAACTAAACAAATGAGGAAAGGGACTTGCACTGACTCCAGGCAAAACAAAAGGTGGTCTTGATATACCACCAGAGTAAATAGCATTTTTATAACATTTTATCATCATAATGTCTACATGAATATTAATCTAACTTAATATATGATATAACAATATGAGGACAATGGGAGGGGTAGGAAAGGTGGGGATAGCATTATTCTTCCATAGTAGGAAGTCACTGGAAAGCTTTAAACTGTTATTAAGTAATAGCAGTTTATGTACAGTTGTCCCTTGGTATCCATAGGGGTTGGTTGCAGGACTTCCCTTGGATACCAAAATCGGTGGATGCTGAAGTCTCTGATATAAAATGCCATGGTATTTGCAAGTAACCTATGCATATCCTCCTATATACCTTAAATCATCTTTAGATTACTTATAATATTCAATACAATGTGAATGCTATATAAACAGTTGTTATACTATATTGTTTAGAGAATAATGACAAGAAAAAAAAGTCTGTATATGTTGGGTATGGATGCAATTTTTTTCCTGAATATTTTCAGTCCATGGTTGGTTGAATCCACAAATGTGGAACTCATAGATACAAAGGTCTGACTGTATGTTATTTAGTGATGTTATTTTTAATGGCACATAGGTATAACATATATAAAATATAAGAGGCAGCTCACATGTGTGCTACCTGTCTCTTAGATCAATAATCCTATGGTACAAAAGTCTAGAAAGGAAAACAGGGTAAGAGAACCAGAACAGAACATAGATTATTACTACATTGATCCATCAGGCTTATTTTTTTTTCTGTCTCATCTAAAACCTTCTTCAATTATAATACCATCATTTGGTATGGGCTGGGGACCTAAGGTGAGGTAGGGGGTAACCCATCATTTGTAGGCTGTTGTTCAAAGTCTACATTATTTCTTCTCTGATGTTTTAGACTGGGAGTGTCCCAACTTAGAAGAACACATGCAATGGAAGAATTCTACTCTTCTGGATACCAGTAAAGCAGTAGCGATAGAGAAGGCACCACAGTTTTCAAATGTCTCTGCAATTTTAAGTGAGTCACACATACAGGGGAACGTTTCTTATGTATGTTGGAAAAGCAAAGTATTTTTTCTCTTGAATGATTTCTAAGCTACGTTTATCAGTTGGATTGCCTTTGGCTACAGATAATATCTAATAATAGCATAAGTATGTATGAGTTTTTTTTTTTTTTTTGAGGCGGAGTCTTGCATTGTCACCTGGGCTGGAGTGCAATGGCACCATCTTGGCTTGCTGCAACCTCCACCTCCCAGGTTCAAGCGATTCTCCTTTCCCAGCCTCCCAAGTAGCTGGGATTTTAGTTGCCCATCACCACACCTGGCTAATTTTTGTATTTTTAGTAGAGACAGGGTTTCACCATGTTGGCCAGGCTAGTCTCAAACTCCTGACCTCGTGATCCGCCCACCTCAGCCTCCCAAAGTGCTGGGATTACAGACGTGAGCCACTTTTTTAATTAAAAAATATTTTAGCCTGGCGATCTTGCTATGTTGCCCAGGCTGGATTTGAACTCCTAGGCTAAAGTGATGCTCCTGGTTCAGCCTCCTCACAGGCATGCCACTGCCCTGCTGGGTTTACTTTTTCAATAACTTTTTAAAATTTGAGATAGGGTCTCACTCTGGTGTCCAGGCTGGAGTGCAGTGGTACAGTCATAGTTCACTATGACCTCTAACTTCTGATCTCAAGTGATTTTCCCAGTCTTAGCCTCCTGGGTAGCTAGGACTATAGGCATGTACACCCACAATCAGCTAATTTATTTTTATTTATTTATTTTGAGACAGAGTCTTGCTCTGTCACTCAGGCTGGAGTGCAGTAGCATGATCTTGGCTCACTGCAACCTCTGCCTCCCAGGTTCAAGCAATTCTTCTGCCTCAGCCTCCCTGGTAGCTGGGATTACAGGTACATGCCACTACACCCAGCTAATTTTTGTATTTTTAGTAGAGACGGGGTTTTTCACCGTGTTGGCCAGGCTGGTCTTGAACTCCTGACTTCAGATGATCTACCTGCCTTGGACTCCCAAAGTGCTGGGATTACAGGCATGAGCCACCGCACCTGGCCACAACCAGCTAATTTAGACAATTTTTTGTAGAGCTGGAGTCTTGTTATGTTGCCTAGGCTGGTCTCAAACTCTTGGCCTCAAGCAGTTCTTCTATCTTGGCCTCCCAAAGTGCTGAGATTACAGGCATGAGCCATTGCACCCAGCCTTTTATAACTTTTTATTTTGAAGTATTTTTAGACTTTTCTTTTAGTCTTTCTTTTTTTTTTTTTCTGTTACATGATCCTATCCTGGATCACATGTCACATTTAGTTGTTATTTCTCCCTAGTCTCCAGCAGTTTGTAATAGTTCCTCAATCTTTCAGATTTCTGATAAGTTATTTTGTAGAATGTCCGTTGGTTGGGATTTATCTAGATGTTTCCTCATGACAGGAATGAAGTTGTGGCCAGGAGCAGTGGCTCACACCTGTAGTCCTAGCACTTTGGGAGACTGAGGTGGGAGGACTGCTTGAGGCCAGGAGTTTGAGACCAGCCTGGGCAACATAGTGAGACCCCTATCTCTACAAAAAATAAAAAATGAGCCAGATGTAGTGGTGCATGCCTGTAGTCCCAGCTACTCGGGAGGCTGAGGTGGGAGGATAAGAGCATCACTTGAGCCCAGGAGGTCAAGGCTACAGTGAGCCATGTTTGTACCACTGAATTCCTGCCTGGGTGACAGAATGAGAATCTTCTCCAAAAAAAAAAAGTGGGGTAGGGGAATGAAGTTATGGAGTTTTTGGTAAGAATACCACAGAAATGATGTTTTGCCTTTGCAGGGCCTCATATTATATCAAGGGGTTCATGATTACTGGTGGTGTTAAACTTCATCATTTGGTTAACCCAGTATCTGCTGAATTTCTCCAATTAAAAATTGCTGTTTTCTCTTTGTAATTTTGGAATATCTACAAAAAGATAGTTTGAGACTGTAAACTCTGTTTCTCCTAGAACTTTATTTCACTAATTTTAGCAGCCATCAGATGAACCAGCTGACTTCAACCTGTTACTGTGGTGTTTGTCTAATGATGTTTTTTTTTAGTCTACCCTTTCCTGCTATTTTTATTAATTGGAATTCTACTGTAAAAGAAGAACTTTCTCTTTTCTGCCATTTGTTTATTTATTTGGTTTCTTATTCACTGTACACTCGTGGATATTTATTCTATGGTTTGAAATCCAATACTTTCATCATTTATTTATTAAATTTATTTATTTATTTAATTCTAGTATATATAGAGAGTATTTTCAGAAGTATTAACCCAGTCCCCTGTAAGAAACACATTTAGTAAATAAATTACAGCATTTATGTACAGTTCTTTTTGTCTTTAGCATTACAGCATCCAGTCAAAATACTAATTTTCCAAAGTTATGTAAGTTCATTTTCTCCCCATTGCTCTTAGCATATAAGAAGTTATTCACTTGTAATATGCATAGTTAGACTTATTTATTATTGTTGGATTTACTTTTGCATTCACCTGTCCTGTTTGGTTTTGTTTATGTATTCAGGAATATGAAATATTACTGTGGTTTTAATAGTCATAGCTATATAAAAATGTATTCCCAGAAAATTATCACTTTCTCCTTTTTCCAGCTACCATTCTTCTCTTCTTTCTACCCCTTTCTCACCTACCCTCTATGGGTAACTGGTCTTTTTAGTTTTTGGCTTATCCTTCCTGTGTTTCTTTTGTACAAAAGAGGAGATATCTGTGTATTTCTTTATATCCTCCTCTTTGTTACATGAAGGGTAGCACGCTGTATAGCTACTCTTTCTTCAGTTTGATTTTTCCACCTAATAGTATGTAGTAGAAATCACTCCACATTGGTTTACATAGAGATCTTCCTCTTATTTTTTACAGCTGAACAGTACTCCACTGTGTGGATGTACTTTTGTTTATTCAAAAATACCTATAAATTGGGTATTTAGATTTTCCCCCAATATTTTGCCATTATAAACAATACTTAAATGAATAAACTTATGATATATATTTTCATGTTGTTGGCAGTGTGTCTTCAAGGTAGATTTCCAGAGGTAGAATAGCTGGGTCAAAAGGTAAATGCATATATTGTTTTATTGGATATTGCCAAATATTCCTCCAGAAGGATTATAACAGTTTGCATTCCCAACAACAATGTGTCAAAGTGCTGGTCTCCCCATATCCTTACCAAGAATGTGTTGTCATATTTTTTTTAATTTTTGCTACTCTCATAGGTGAGAAATTGTATCTCTGTGCTATTTTAATTTGTACAGAGATGGTATCTCTGTGCTACTTTAATTATATGTTTAAACTCACAAAAATATAATTTCCATAATTATATGTGAGTTTAAACATTTTTGAGATGTTTAAGTGTCATTTTTATTTGAAGAATGTTGGTCTTTTGTCTGTGACCTTTTGCTCATATGTTATGAATATTTTCTCCGAGTTTGCCAGTTGTCTTTTTGTTTATGGTATTTTTTGTCATGCAAAAATTTTTTATTTATATTAGGTTTATGTTTCTCCTTTACCAGCCCAGAGCTAGTGTAGCAACTCAATAATATCATCAAGATCATAGGCTTTTATGTCCAACATACAACCAAGTGTGCTGGCTTGTTATCCCATAGTTGCAAGGTGGTTGCTGAACCTCTAAGTGTCACAGCCATGATTCTGGTAGAAAGAAAGAGAGGGGGCAGGAGTAGCCACACATATATCCTTTTATTGGAAGAAGAAGAGCTTTCCCAGAAATTCCCAGCTGACCTCTACTTTGGTCTGTTGGCCAGAACTGGGTCAAGCATCTAGGGAGGCTGAGAAACCTTGCTTTCCTATCCTCTATGGTGGTAGAAGGCAAGGAAAATGGAGAAGGGGAGTAGGAATGGATATTGTCTGCCCACCTATTAGTGCCTGCCACTAAGAAAGGGACATATTAGTCAAAGAACTAAACATTGAGTTAGAAGTCCTTTATTGGAAAGTTGATAGCTGTCTAGATGGCAATGTTTCTACAGTGTTTGAAGGCCTTGTCTTCTGTATTATGTTTAGTTTGGCATCTCCTTTGCTGAAATAAAGTGCTCAAAGAAGCAGCCTGTCTCTTCAGCAAATGTTTTGGTTAGGATCCTTGTCCCTTGCAAATGTCAAAAAATATAACAATATTAGGTTAAAAAGGGAATTTGTTACCACATGTACCTGAAAAATTCAGCAATAAATCAGGTACATATATACAACTTGATCCAAGGTTTCAAATGATACCAGTAGGACCCAATTCCTATCTCTTGGCTCCGGATCCCTCTATGTCAGTTATGCTCCCAATCAAGTCCCTTCATAGAGCAACTCTTGCTAGCTCTAGGGTTACATACTCACAGCCTCAAATCCATTTAAAAAAGTGTTTCTCTTTCCCAACTATTTGACAGAAGTCCTGAACCTTATACATGGGCTTAATTAGTTTATATGCCTTTCCCTGAACCATTCACTGTGTCCAGGGAGATGCAGAGCTCTCACTGCATTGAGTTGTAGGCTATGCCTAAACCATCAGGAAAAACAAAACAAAACAAAACAGGTGACTGTTACCAGCAAAAATAGAGTAGATGCTGGATGATAAGTGGCCACTGTAGTCTTTATGTTCTGGGAACCTCCCTTTTAGGAAATGCTTAAAGGCATCGTTTACTTTGTCTCTGCTTAATTGGTGAGATTTTAAAATTCTTTTCTAACATAAGCAAAGTGCCACAGCCACTAAAGATTTTAATTTCTTTAGACAACTATACCCATGGTTCTTTATATTCCTAGTAATATCCTAATGTACCTGAGGCATTCAAATGTGGGTTGGGAGAAATTCTCTTGACTAATCAATCTACTAGTATGTGTTTCTATATATTTGGTATTTAACTAGTATTCGACTATTAGTTTTGTAAATCTTTTTTTTCAGATGGAGTCTCACTCTGTTGCCCAGGCCAGAGTACAGTGGTGTGATCTTGGCTCACTGCAGCCTCCACCTCCTGAGTTCAAGCGATTCTCATGCCTCAGCCTCCCAAGTAGCTGGGATTACAGGTGCATGCTACCACACCTGGCTAATTGCAGTATTTTTAGTAGAGACAGGGTTTCACCATGTTGGCCAGGCTATTCTCAAACGCCTGACCTCAGGTGATCCACCTGCCTTGGCCTCCCAAAGTGCGGGATTACAGGCGTGAGCCACCATGCCTGGCCTAGTTTTGTGATTTGACCAGTTATTTTTTTCTTATATAAAATGGGGATAATAAATTGATATATTTACCTGACAGGATTGTTATAAGAATCAAGTAAGATAATAGATGTAAAAAGACTTCAAAAATTATAAAGAACTATTCAAATACAAGGGAGAGATTCCTGTATCTCATAAAATTTTGCAACTTTTTTTGCTTTGATATTTTGAAAATATTTTTACCTAATTTAAGTGGCAGATACAAAAAAACAATATTAAAAAAGTTATGAAAATAAACTGCACTTGGGGGGAAATACTCATTTTTACCTAATTTTTGCCTCTGGTTTGTCTTTGAATTATATTTCTTTTTCTTTTTTCTTTTCTTTTTACTTTAAGTTCTGGGATACATGTGCAGATCTTGCAGGATTGTTACATAGGTATACACATGCCATGGAGGTTTGCTGCCTCTATCCCCCAGTCACCTACATTAGATATTTCTCCTAATGTTATCCCTCCCCAATCTCCCCACCTCCTACTATCCCTCCCCTAGCCCTCAAACCCCAACAGACCCCAGTGTATGATATTCCCCTCCCTGTGTCCGTGTGTTCTCGTTGTTCAACACCTACTTATAAGTGAGAACATGTGGTGTTTGGTTTTCTGTTCTTGTGTCAGTTTGCTGAGAATGATGGTTT
>CAUYLG010007760.1:0-28872 GCA_963573385.1 Cacajao melanocephalus | reverse complement strand
CCCTCCCTCCCTCCTTCCTTCCTTCCTTCCTTCCTTCCTTCCTTCCTTCCTTCCTTCCTTCTTTCTTTTGAGACAGGGTCTCACTCTGTCACCCAGGCTGGGGTGTAGTGGCACAATTATAGCTCACTGCAGTGTCAAACTCCTGGGGTTAAGCCATCCTCTGGCCTCAGCCTCCCAAGTAGCTGGGACTATAGGTGGGAAGCACTGTGCTCAGCTAATTTTAGCATTTTTTTGTAGAGATAGGGGTCTTGCTTTATCACCCAGGCTAGTCTTGAACTCTTGGGCTCAAGTGATCCTCTGGCCTCCTCCTCTCAATCAAAGTGCTGGGATTATAGTTATGAACCATGCCCCACCCCCCCAACTGCTCAGCAAAGGTCTCCCTTTCTAAGTACCTACCAAATAAGCATTATATCTAAACCAGTCAAAGCTATAGGGCTGAATTAAGCCTCCAGTTCTACATTTAAGCAGACAGCTATGGACTTTACTGAGAGGCTAGAGAAATGAATGATCAGGGAGTAACATGGGGAGAGAGATTTGGCCTTCAGAAGCTTGCCTGTGCACTACAGCTCACACCTGTAATCCAAGCACTTGGGGAGGCCAAGGCAGGAGGATCACAAGGTCAAGAAATCAAGACCATCCTGGTCATCATGGTGAAACCTCATCTCTACTAAATATACAGAAATTAGCTGGGCATGGTGGCATATGCCTGTAGTCCCAGCTACTTGGGAGGATGAAGCAGGAGAACTGCTTGAACCCAGGAGGCAGAGGTTGCAGTGAGCTGAGATCGCACCACTGCACTCCAGTCTGACAACAGAGCAAGACTCCATCTCAAAAAAAAAAAACCAAAAAAACAAAAAAATAGAAGCCTGTGGGGTACTGGTGTAGGTGGCTACCAAGGTTTGTGATGTTACCTCCAGAAGAGTTGTCCCCACTCCACACCCAGAATGGAGATCAGCTCTACTTGAGAGTCAGCTTTAAGAGAGACAATCCTTAAACAACAGAGCAGAGCTTGGGTGTGATGAAGTGCAAAGGCTTTAGAAGATGATCCAAACTCAGATGAGCAGAAGTGTGGTGACTGTACTGGGCTGGCCAGTGCCAAGTGCTTCAGAGAGCTTAGGAGGGCAGGGGCCTCCCTGTCCTCAGGCAGTGTGCAGGGGAGTTGGCGATCAGAGGTGGGAGTGGCTACCCACCACGGGACTGCTGTGCTGAGGCAAGGCTGTAATGCAGAGGAGATAAGTGGGAAGAAGTGAATGGAGACACGGAGACAGAGTGGTGGCCAAGGGTGGGCAGCAGCATGTATATAGGCATGGCACAGATCGTACCCACATCACTGGTTTATTGTGAGGGAAAAGCATGTAGAACAATGTTTGCTGCATCATAGACACTATATTTTATAAGAAGATTTGTTGAATCTTGAACTAGTCTCAGATGCAATCATATTAGAAGGAGCACAGTTCAGGTAGCCAAAAATCATAAAAAGTGAATTCCCAGTGTATAACTTGTATCTCCCAAGAAACATTAAAGAGTTTATAATTTGTAATTTCCAACAATTTTTATATTCCCAACCTTCTGACTCCATCCTGCTCTGTGTTCTCTCCTTCCGCAGCTCCTTCCGTTAATGCACACCCAGACTCTGCCCTCAGCTCAGTCTGTCTCCTTCCTTCTGTGCCTCAGAGACCTTCTTTTTCTGATTGTACCTCGGTGATTGATTCTGGGTGCTAGCTGCCGAGCTTTGGAATCCATGGCTACCTTTGCCCAGAACCAATGCTTCCCAAAGGTTGCTCCCACCAGTGACCGAGTGCAGCTGGAGGCTGAAGTTGGAAGACAGGGTGCCCCTCTGTCCACTGGCTTTGGCTCAATGACTCTCAATGACTTTGCTAAACCTTCCTTAGCCTTCTGCATCCTCGCCTGCCCAGCCTTGTGGTCTGACAGCTCTCCCTTGCTTGCCCAGCTCACTTCTTATTTCCTTTCCCACAGCCATTTTCTTAAAATCCATCCATATTTGATTTCTCCTTGGCATCTGCTTCTCAGAGGACCTGGACTGATCTCCCCTCCCCCTCTTCATTCATTATATAGATCAACTCAGCCTCTCTGGATAAGTCCTTTCTCAGTCTCCCTCACTTCAATTCAGCATCAGCAAGGTGCAGAACTAGTCTGGTGCATAGAGAATGCCTCAGAGGTCTTGAAAGGGGTGAGAATCTGGGCAGAGAGGCCCCTCTTACTCAGGTAATGGAGGCAGGATTTACTTGGAATATCTGCTCATTGATGTATTTTATCCCAGAACTAATAACACCAAAAAGCATTTTTAGTTCTTCCTGTGTGCCAGGCACTAGGATCAGAACTTTACCTGAATTATTTCACTTAATCTTCACCACAACGATGGGAGGTAGATATTATTATTTGCATTTCACAGATGAAAGTGAGGGAGGTTAATTATTGACCAAGGTCCTATAACTAACGTACAAGTGGTGGAGCCAGGCTTGAACCCCCCAGTGCCCATGATCTCGGTGAGCAAAATATTGCTCACAGCAGAGGCAGTGGTGGGTTCTGAGGTTCTGGGACTA
Source organism: Cacajao melanocephalus (assembly GCA_963573385.1). Taxonomy (NCBI): domain Eukaryota; kingdom Metazoa; phylum Chordata; class Mammalia; order Primates; family Pitheciidae; genus Cacajao; species Cacajao melanocephalus. The sequence goes on along the minus strand of CAUYLG010007760.1, from coordinate 26,308 downwards.
AGAGGAACACAGAGTGGGAGGCAGCCTGGGGGCAGCCCATTGCACCGTGTGGAATCAACTTCCTCCTCAAAATGGTGAAGAAGTTGCATTCAGGGCCTCGGTCTTGCTGCTCACAGGACAGTAACAGCTTTGAGAGAAGCAGGTAGAAAGAAGTGGGGAACTGGTGAGAACGGGGCAGAGGCATCTGCTGGAGAACATTCAATGTCATCCTGAATTAGATCATAAAAAGTAAGTGCTTTTTAAAAGCAATTTTACTCAGCAGGGGATGTGCTGTCAAGTTGCCTGGTGATTCAGAGGCTCTCTGCCTCCCAACCCCTGCTTGGGAGGTGGGGGTGAGGATATGACTATGGGGAACAATGGCTAAGCTTCTCTGTTGTCTGCTAGAGGTTGAAGTGACCCAGCTATGACTGAATACCAACCTGGCTGCCCTTAGCTTTTCCTGCACCCCATTAGAGTCAGACAGAGCTGGGCTCAAATCCCAGCAGGACCGCCCACCCAGAAGAGCTGTGCGACCTAAGAGGAGTCACTAAACCTCTTATAGCCTTAGTTCTATCCTCTGGACATAGAAGTAACGCCAGAATCTTGGCATGGGGTTCTTGTGAGCATTAAATGAAATAATATCTGCATAGTCTGGCAAATAATAAGCCCTCAAAATTGGGATCTCTTTTTATTATTTATTCTTGTTTTTATTATTAACACCTGCCTGAGAGATTAAAAGTGGAGGTTTCAAAGTAAAAGGAAAGGAAGTCATGCCTCCTTCCAGAAAGCAACAGAGATTGCTACTGCTCAGTAATGTTGAGTTTCTCTTCTTCTTGGACCTCCCTTGCTGTATAATGAGTCCTAATGAATGGGATGTATGCCAGAGTAATGTCCACCCATGGAAACCTCCTACACATGACCTTCCACCTTATCTTTCTGTCTTGTGATGACCTTGTCAGAGATGGCAGTGCCAAAGATGGTTAGAGCCTAGGTGCCTGCATGACTGCATGGAGCAGAGCCCTCTCACTCCACCGCTGGTGCCCCCTAATGGACGGCTAGGTGAATGCAAGACAGCCTTGTGTAAAGTCACTAAGAATTTGAGGGTTTGTCCTAACACTCAGCCAATCTTAACAGTCAGCCAAACAACCACAGGGACTTTGTAACTTTCTGTGACTTTAGATTGTTTGAAAGTTACATGAAATCAGAGAATGACAGGAGACAGTCTCTAAAGCCCTTCTCAGCTCAAACTTTCAAGGTGGCTCACTGCTCGCTAATACGTAGTTAAGAAATGCCCTGTACCCTCCAGGGAACCTATGAGCCAGTAGTCCTAGAGAAGCCTTCAGAAGGGCCTGAGAACACCACCTAGTCTCTCTCATTCCCTGATCTTCCTGCCCTGGGCCAGCCCTGCAGCAACTCTCCAGTCTCCCACCAGGTCAACATTTAGGGAACAGGGTGTGAGAGAGTCACTAAAGCCCCAGATCACGTGAGTGAGCCAGAGTAACTGAGTATGTCTGTGCCAGTGTGTGGGGGCTGCAGCTAAGTTGCTTTGCAAATAGTTACTTGCAGACTTTTTTTTTTTTCTTAAACAGTTGTTGGAGGGGTGGAGTTATGGAGAGCCGAAGCTAATCTCCATGTTTCTGAGTGTTGGCAGGCACTGTCAGTCAGAAACCTCTGCAGCAGTGGCTGGGTTCTCTGTCCCCTGCTCTCTCTCTCCCTGCAGGCCTCTTTCCTTTTATCCTGGGGCATCTTCACAAGTGCTGACCTGGGGAATGAGGAATGTGCTTGCCATGAGCCATTGGATGCTGTCAGAGAGGGAAGAGACCTACCCAGGGGATCACTTTCTGGAGATGCAGAAAAGGAGAAAGTGAGAAGGGAGAAAGTGAAGTGAGGGAGGGGAGAGAAAGGAGGGGAAAGGGAAGCAGGCAGGAGGCAGGGAGGAGAGGAGGGGCATTCATTTGGACTGGGTCCCTGCAGGGTGCCTTAGCAGATCCCATTCACTACAGCCAAACAGACCTGGGTTCAACTCCTACTTAAGCCAACTACTGAGTGATGTCAGAAAAATTTCAAAGCTTTAGTTACACATCTTAAAATGGAGATTATCCGAGTATGGTGGCTCCCATCTGGCTCACTCCTGTAATCCCAGCATTTTGGGAGGCTAAGGTGAGAGGATCGCTTGACAGGAGTTCAAGACCAGTTTGGGCAACATAGTGAGACCTTCCCTCTATGAAAAATACTACTAATAAATGGGGATTATACTAGCTGCCTCTTAGTGATGTGAATATTTAATGAGATAACGTACATAAAGCCCATGTTGGTCCATAGAGATGCTAAACAAAGAGCAAGTATAGTTGTCTTTTGGTATCCATGGGGATTGGTTCTGGGACCTCTCATGGACACCAAAATCTACAGATGATCAAGGCCTTTATATAAAATGGCACAGTATTTGCATACAACCTATGTATATCCTCCTGTGTCTCTTAACAATGGGGATGTATTTTGAGAACTATGTTGTTAGGTGATTTTGTCATTGTGCAAACATTATAGAACAAGGATCCTCAACCCCTGGGCCACAGACCAATACCAGTATGTGGCCTGTTAGGAACCAGGTCTCACAGCAGGAAGTGAGCAGCAGATGAGCCAGGAAGTTTCACCTGTACTTAAGGCCACTCTCCATCATTTGCATTACTGCCTGAGCTCTGCCTCCTGTCAGATCAGCAGTGGTGTCATATTCTCTTAGGAGCACGATCCCTGCTGTGAACTGCACATGCCAAGGATCTAGGTTGCACCCTCCTTATGAGAATCTCATGCCTGATGTTCTGTTACTGTCTCCCATCACCCCCAGATGGGACCATCTAGTTGCAGGAACACAAGCTCAGGGCTCCCACGGATTCCACATTATGATGATTTGTATGATTATTTCATTACATATTAATATTATAATATAATAATAGTAGAAATAAAGTGCACAATAAATGTAATGCACTTAATCATCCTGAAACCATCCCCCCCACCCCGTTCGTGGAAAAATCGTCTTCCACAAAACTGGTTCCTGGTGCCAAAAAGATTGGGGACCACTGTTACAGAGTGTACTTACAGAAACCTAGATGACACATACTCTACTGTACACCAAGGCTATATGGTATAGTCTATTGCTCCTAGGCTACAAACCTGCACAGCATGTTACTATACTCAATACTGTAAGCAACTGTAATACAATGGTAAGTATTTCTGTATCCAAACATAGAAAAAGTACAGAAAAAATACACTGATCTAATTTTGGCCAGGAATGGTGGCTCATACTCATAATCCCAGCACTTTAGGAGGCCAAGGTTGGCAGAACCCTGTGTCCAGGAGTTCAAGACCAGCCTAGTCAGCATGGCAAAATGCCATCTCTACAAAAAATAGAAAAATTAGTCGGGCATGGTGACATGCGCCTGTAGTCCCAGCTGAGACGGGAGAATCACCTGAAACTTGGAGGTCGAGGCTCCAGTCAGCTGTGGTTGCGCCACTACACCCAGCCTGGGTGACAAAGTGAAGCCTTGTCTCAAAAAATAATAACAATTGTCATCATAATCGTAATAACCATCATCGTCATCATCTTATGGGACCACTGTTATGGATGAAGTTAATAATTGACTGAAACATCACTGCACAGCACATGACTGTACTTTAAATCATTTCTGGATTAATTATGACAGTGAATACAATTAAAATAGCATATAAATAGTTATAATACTATATTTTTAAATTTTCCTACTATTTGTTATTTTGGTATTTTTTTATTAGTCTAAAAAATATCTTTGATCTGTGATTGGCTGAATCTGCAGATGTGGAACCTGCAGATACAGAGGGTGACCGTATTAGCATTCATCTTGTTTCCACTCTATCTGAGTTGCAAAAGACTTCCAGACACCTCTCCCAGGCTGCCTCTCTTTCACATGCCCCTGGGCTACCTGAAGTGGCTCTTCACGGACAAGGCTAAGATGGAGATGTTATGTTCACAGCTATCAACAGAAAGGGAACTGTGAGGAGACTGGTTTCTGCGCCTCCATTGGGCCTAAACTGGAGTCTGAAGTGAGCAGAAAGCCCTGATTCCACTTCAGCTGCTGAGGCAGTGTTGCAAAATGGTTAGAGCACAGACCTGGGACCTGATAGCCTGGGTTGGAATCCTGTGGCTACTACCACTGACTTCATATGTGCTCCTGGGCAAGTTACTTAATCTCTCTGTGCCCCAGCTTCCTAATTGTAAATTGAGAATAATAACAAGTCAGCGTTGTTTAACAATCTAATAAGTTAATATGCAAAGCATACTTAGTAGAGATATATTGTATGCACTTGGTGAATGACAGACATTCTAATCTACAGCCTGGGACAAAGCCAGTCACAAAGCTGCTGCTCTCGTTGATGCTGTGTATAGAGAATAAAGGCAGTATTTATACTATACCAATGTCCCCTTCTGTCCCACATTCAATGTACTTGAGATCCAGACCAAACAGACCTGAACTACCTTTTCCAGATTCTTCCCAGGTCTGCCCCTGGGCTCATCACTGGTTTGCAAGTTCCAAGACCTGAAGCCTGGCCAAAGAGTGGCTGCTGAGGGGATGGGACAACTGTAGATGCAGCTTGAACTGATGGCCAGGGAATCTGCCCCTCTGTGCATGCGACCACCAGTGGTGTAGGCTGGCACCAAGGTGTAAAGAGAAGGAAGCTGGGTAGGAAGCCTCCGTATCTTTGCATCAGGCTTTGTGAATTTCAGGGAAGAGATTACATAAAGATGTAGGGTGAGGCATCCGTCTCCAGCTACCCATCCTCTCAGCATGTTTAGTGGATCATAGTTCTGATGCCAAGGCAGGACAATGGCATACACATGGGCTTCCCTAGTTAACTAGAATGGATGGGCAAGGGCTGGGCTTGCACACCTGCTGGCTTGTGTGGACTCATTGTTATTCTGATGGTGAGGACCCTGAGCTGGGCTCAGGAACAGAAGCTTCGGGCATTCAAGGCCAGTCCTTCCAGACTGTAGGTCTGAGCTCAGCTGTTCCAGCTTTGCTAGACAGACACTCTAGGGATGTGCCAATGACCCTAGGCTCTGAAATTCAAGCTGCCAAATCCCCAGTGGCAGCCTGTTTGTTTAGATGTTTGGATCGCAAGAAGCAGAGACCCAATCAGTGTTCCTCAAGTAATGCAGCATTTTTGGTAAGGATGCACTTGGGAGTAAGAAAATGAGAATGCTAGGCACAAAGCATAGCTTCCAGGGCACACTGGAGAAGCTGAACAAGCAGGCTCTGGGAGGAGTCAGCTCCAGGGTGAGCCAGGATCAGGGAGGCTTAGAGCAGAACACATGGCAGTGGCATCAGGGCATTAGTGGCATTGAGGGCACAGTCCTGATGGGTCTGGGCTCCTTTCTATGCATTTTCCTCTCTCCATGTCTGCCCATTTCTCTTCCTTGTTCTCTGCTCTGGCTTCTCTCTGTCTCATGGTTTCTGCTTGCTCAGAACTTTGGCCCACCTATGGCCCCTCATACTCCCCTCCCCAGCCTCTCTATACTTCATGACCTTCAGCTCCTCTGTTCACTGCTAATACGCTTTGGCTGTGTCCCCACCCAAATCTCATCTTGAATTGTAGCTCCCACAATTCCCACACATCATGGGAGGGACCCGTTGAAGATAATTGAATCATAGGGGTGGTTTCTCAATACTGTTCTTGTGGTAGCGAATAAGTCTCATAAGATCTGATGGTTTTATAAGGAAAAACCCCTTTTGCTTGGTTCTCAGTCTTTTTTGTCTGCTGCCATGTAAGGCATGCCTTTTGCCTTCTGCCATGATTGTGAGTCTTCTGCAGCCACATGGTACTGTGAGTCCATTAAACCTCTTTTTCTTTATAAATTACCCAGTCTCGGGTATGTCTTTATCAGCAGTGTGAAAACGGACAAATACAACTGTTAACTGCCCTATTCTTCCCATATTCTTCTAAGTCATTAACACTCAGGGAAAATCATCATGCCAGGCCAACTCCTTGCCCACCTGCTAGTCTATAGTTAGATTCCTGGGTGAGATGCCTATCACTCAGCTGTAGTCAGTTATGGGGAACTTACATGATCTAGAGCATGGCTGCTGGAGGCTGTGGAGAGGACAGGTTCCCTGTGACACGGACAATCAGTGCCATAAACAATCTGTCTGGAACAGTGAGGGAGGGGGCCTGGGCCAAGAGCACTTCCCAGAGTTCACTCCCTTGCTTCTCTGTTCTGCTTTTTCTCCTGAAGACCCCCTCTAGTCTCTCCATGAGGGCAAGGAAGCAGGGGGATCAATGAAGACACAGCTGAACAGAATTGCAGATCCACACGAGGTCTGAATCTCTAACCCTGCCTCCTTTCTCTTCTTATTCTTTCCACTTGCCTCTGAATAGAAGTGACTGCATTTACTTAACTAGTTTTTTAAACAACAAAATCAACAATGCTCCAGCAAATATTTGATGAGTAGCTTCTATAGTGAAGTCTCACTCCTCAGCACCAGAATTTCATCTGAAGCCAGTGGAAAACCAGAGCATGTGAAATATTTATTACAAATTATGTTTTACTATTTGCCCTCATATATATCATCTTATTTGATCTTATTAACACCATAGCAAAGTCACTAGGGAAGCTATTCCTACCATACTAATTTTGTAGATAAAGAAACTGAAATTCAGAGAAGCCCAGTTGACTGCCAAGGGTCACACAGAGAGCAGGAAGGAGCTCAGCAGTAAAGCTTGGGTGGCAGCACTTCCACGTGCTTTGTCCTATAGAATAGAAGTCACATCATGGCTAGAAGCTTTCCCTGTGTTGCTGATATCGTCCCACATGTTGTTTTTGTTGACATTCCTTTTTCTGATCCCAGATCCTCAAGAATTATCATCTCCTCTTGGATAGGTACCGTGACTGAGGTGTTTTTACTCAGTGCTAACTTCCCAGTCTGGGCCGTCTACCCAGGGAATTATCTTCCTTCTGGTCCACATGCTTCTCAGGCCTGCTCTTCCCTGTCCATGGTCCTGGACTCAGGATCTGTCACTTTTCCTCTCTGGGTAACGGCCAGGGTTTCCTCTTCTCAGAAGGCACTCCTCATCCTGAGGTCGCTGCTTGCCAGGAGACCCCCCTCCTTTTTTTTTTTTTTTTGAGACAAATTCGCGCTCCGTCACCAGGTGCCAGGTTGGAGTGCAGTGGCGCGATCTCGGCTCACTGCAACCTCCATCTCCCGGGTTCAAGCAATTCTCCTGCCTCAGCCTCCTGAGTAGCTGGGACTACAGGTGTGTGCCACCACGCCCAGCTAATTTTTGTATTTTTAATAGAGACAAGGTTTCATCATGTTGGCCAGGATGGTCTCGATCTCATGACCTTGTGATCCGCCTGCCTCAGCCTCCCAAAGTGCTGAGATTACAGGCGTGAGCCAAGGAGCCCCATTTTCAAACTCCAAGGCTACTGAGCTGGCTTGGTCTCCAACTTCCAAGCAGCAGGGTTTCAGGATTCTGCCTGAATTTTACACCAGGGATTTAGGTAGGAGCCCCATCCCTATAGCTGGTCAGTTCAATCATGGGATTTTTTTTCATCTTCTGAACTAGAAGGAGAAACCTGTGGATCCAGAACAAGACAAAAATCTGAGCCAAGTTCTAGGAGAGAAGATAGGAATGGTGGAATCCACAGGAAACTTTTTATTTAATTGCTTTATAGGAACTGGAAGAGAATGTAAAGGAGGAAGCTGGCACTCAGCCTGCCTTGGAGTGAGGAAGGTGGGTGGAGAAGTTCTCCCTTAATTAGAGCCTGGTGGGAAGCCAGGAAATCTGTGGCTTTAGCTGATTGCTGCTTTAATGGTGACTGAGACAGAGAGAACCATGCAGCATAAGTGTGTGAGTTGTGCGTGTGTGTGGACGTGTGTGTTTATAAGCAAGCGATTGCTGATGCCTTTCCTTTCCTGACCAATGGTTGACAGTCAAGGCCCCCAAGTTACATCAGATTTTCCTTTAACTCCTCAGGCCTCTCCATGGCATTTGTGAGGGTAGGTAAGATAGAAGTGATGTCTTTCTTATGTAACTGTTCAAGGTGAATGTTCCCAGTTGGCAGGATGATCTGCTTCATACGGTCATCCAGCGACCCAGGTTCCTTCCATTGTGTTTCTCTAGCATCTTCTAAAGCAGCGGTTCCCAAACGTGCCTACACAGTGACTCCAATAGCAACCAAATTTGAGAACCACTGTCATGGTTGATGTCATGGGACTTTGCCCTCATCTACATGGTTGAAGTGGGATTGCAGGCACACAGGCCTGGAAATTGTACACATGGCTTTCACTGACATTCCACTGGTGAAAATTTGGTCGTGGTATATAGGCCCTTAATTATGATGCTATGTGGTAAGTACTATGATCCTTACTAGATCCCAAAGAAGAGGCATCTAAGTCAGCTCTGGGAAGTCAGATAAGCCTTGTTTGAGGCCATGGCCCTTGGTAACTATGGATGACTCTGGGTTGCTTGGTTTGTTTACCTGTTTAATTTCTAGGCTTGGTATCTTCAGTGACAAAATGGAGCTAATAACGGAAGCTGCCTCTGAGAGTAGTTGTGAGGGGTATACAAGATAAGTCTCACAAAGCACTTAGCACAATGCCTATCTGTGGTTAGCACTGAATATATGTAAGCTGTTCATTACTCTTATCTTCTGGGCTACGTGAGAACTGTGGAGATTGGAAGCCTTTCTGGAGCTGAGGCACAGCCAGGTCTAGGACAAGATTTTAGTTTCTTCCTTTTGGTTTGTAAATAGGATGATGCAGCCTGGTACAGCTGCCTGGCAAAAGCTGCTGCTGCTGCCACTGCTCCTGCTGCTGCTGCTGCTGGTGATGGTGGTAGTGGTGGTGGTGTGTATGCGCACATGTATTTGTGTGTGTGTGTGTGTGTGTGTGTGTGTGTTGGGGTGCAGGCACGAGTAAGGATAGCAGAACCCAGCCTTTTAGGAAGGAAGGGAGCACAGTGTTGCCCCCTTTGCCCAGAATCTGACAGCAGAGATGGATTGTCTGGTTGAACTTGCCTGAGGCCTCCCTGCCTGCTTGGCTCTGAGGGTAGCATGAACCCTCAAGGCAGGCAGGAGCAGGAGGGCATCTTGAGCCTGGGCTGCCCTCACATCTGCAGTAGGCATAGCTGGAGTCAGCTGACATCTGTCAGCTCTGCCTTCATTTTCAATAAGACTTGGTGCCTCAGTGCTGAACTTCCACTAAATCCTTGTTCTCTTTTCTGTCTCTCTCTCTCTCTCTCTCTCTCTCTCTCTCTCTCACACACACACACACACACACACACACACACACACACACACACACCAGTTGATGCCCCAGACAAACATGCTTTTGTATTTTCTGTGCTATGACTGTGCTGTTCTCTGGAACTTGTCTCTCTCCCTGCAGAGCAGCTGGGTTCAGAAGTGCTCATCCATCCCAGCACTTCCTCAGTTTTAGGATTTCTCTCCCTTTCTCTACTCTCTTCATCTATCAAGATTTCACATGAAGGGGAAGCCTTGGGTAAATTGGGGGTGGAGTCCAGGGATCTGTATACCTTCACTGAGCATTAAGGGTAGAAATAGGAACTTCTAGGGCCGTTCAGCACCTGAGGCATGGGCACACAGGAGACCCATCCTGCTGAGTAACTAAAAAAGGAAGCTGTCTATTGGAGGCTTTACAGGTACCAGTTCCAGGGAGAGAAACTAAAAGAATGGGGTGTGCCTCAGGTTATATCTAAGACACTTTACTGCTCCCCAGGTCCAGACAGACCTGGCTTAGTTTTTTGTGTTTGTTTTGTTTGTTTTGTTTATTTGTTTGTTTGTCCTGAAAGATTTTCAGAGGCAATGAGAGACTTTAGCTTTCTCAGACTCTGCTATTGCCTCTGACGGATAAGAAGATGGCTTCTCTCCTCTCTCCCCTCTTCCTCCTCCCCAATCAGAGTGCCTCCATAACTGCAATTGTCATCACACTGGTAACAGCCATGGATGCATTAGCAGCTCTTCTCTCAGTCAAAACACCTTATTCCCAGCTCTCTCTCTCTCCCAAACACCTGCCTGTCAGCCCCTTTCAGATAGTTGTCTTCAGAGATTCGCAAACCGAAAGAAAAAAATGGGGGGTGGGGTGAGGAGAGAGATAATTTGTCTCTGTCTGTCACAGCACTCTCCAAACCAAATAAAGAAATATAAATCGTGTTTCCTCTCCATTTGTGGTCACGGCAGCCAGCTCTGCAAGGAGGGAGAGCAAAGGAGAGGGGAAGAAGAGGAAGAAGAGGGCAGACTAGGTCAGGCCAGGGGCACCTATGCACCTGCCGTGGGCTCCTCATTTATTTGTTTATCATCAGAAAATCTTGCCCAGATTTCCCTGCCAAGGGATCACATCTTCTTTGTAAAATGACCCTTGTTAGGCATCTTTGTTTGGGGCGGGGGATGGAGCTGTGTATAAAGGGATGAGCAAGAAAGACACAATACCTTCCCTTGTAGAGCTCAGAGTCTGATGTGGGAGACCAGCACCTAACGGTGAAGTGTGACTGTTGCACAGCATGATGGCATCAGGTGAGGTAGGCACCTACACCAGGCAAGGCGTCAGAGAAGTTTCCCCAAAGGAATGGCTACCAAGCTGAGGTTTGAGGCTGAAGCCAGGAGGAGACCACCAGGCAGAACTGCACATTTGAAACACTACACAAATGCATCAGAATGGGGTTGTTGGGCAGTTTGGAGGTGGTAGGACAATGAGGGATTGTGGCAGCAATCTAGGCAAGAGATGATGGCAGCCTGGACAAGGTGGATACCAATGGAACTTAAGAGACTGAGGAGAGGGTGTCAACCCTTGGGAAGTGGAATTAGTAGGACTTGGTGGGTAATTGGATGTAAAGGGCAAGAAAGGAATGCCCAGATTAATGGCTCAGACAACTCTGTAGATGAAAGTGTCATTTTTTGAGTCAGGGGATACAATGTAGGGACAGAATTGCACATGGGGATAGTTGGAGTCAAAGATGATGCCTTCAGCTTGGGCCACTGAGTTGCCTGTGCCAACCTAGTGCAGTTGATCAGTGAACAATTAGATGAATGAAATCCAAGACCACTTTGTTGTTTTAGAAGGCAAACCTGGAGTCAGTTCATGTGTGTCAGGGAGTTTATAATGCTCACCTAGATCTCTCCTTGACCTTGCTGTCCCTAACATCTGAAGTCAGGGCTAGGTACCTCTCTCAGTGTTCCTACAGATCCTTCCTCCTTTCTATAGAACCACATGGCAGGTGGCTGGAAGGCTGGAAGTTTGGGTTTAATAGTCTGTTTCCTTACTAGATTATAAACTCCATAGAGGCAAAGACTATGTCTGTCTTGTTCCCTGTTGTAACCCCAGCACCTGTTATATGATAAAGTTCTTACTAAAGATTTCTTAATGAACAAATGTGTGAATGAATGAATGAATGATGTTGTCAATGGGGTGTGCCTCTCAGAAGGTCAGAAATGATGCCAAAGTTACCATCACCCCTGCTCTCACCTGCACTACACCAACAGTGTCCTAATCAGTGCCTGTGCCTCCACTCTTGCTCATAGTCAATCTGTTTTCCTCACAGGCGGCAGAGATCTTTTAAAATATGAATGGGATCATGTGACTCCCCTACTCAAAACCCTCCAAGGCTTTTCATAAGCCTAAGGAAAAAGGCAAAAGGACTTAACAAAGTCTATGAAGATCTGCAGGCCCTAGCCCCCTTACCCCTCCAACCTCTGGAAATGTCACTCCTCCCATTCTCAGGTTGCTCCCATGACACTGATGTCTTTCTCATCTCTGAGCATTTGTGTGCAAATGTGTGCAATTGTTGCAATTGTTTGTGAATGCATGTGCGTGTGTGTGTGTGTGAGCTTGCGCACACGTGCCTGGAAAACATCTCCCATCTCTTTTTGCCGGGTTCAGCTTTCAGTCTCGACCGGCCCCACATTCTAAAGTAAACACCAGCACCCCCCTCTTTCCTTTTTCCTAGTACTCTGCTCTTTTCCTGCACAAGCCATCAGAGAGATGAACATAGCATGTGTCTGCTAACTTGTTCAAAGCCTGTCCTCTCATGAATTGTGAGCTCCATGTCTACCTGATGTCTGTTACAGTATCTGGCACATACTCAGCGTTCACAAATACTAGAAGAATGAAAGAATGAACATGTCAGTTCAGGCGTAGGGAGGGAAAGAGGCCATGTCAGTCCAGTTGTGTTAGGAGACAGAGGCCCTACCAGTTTGGGAATATTAAGAAGACAAAGACCTTTCAGTCATGCAGTCATCCCTTAGCACACATAAACATTTATCAAGCGCCTACTAAGTGCTAGAGGCTGTGCTAGACTATGGCGACTCAGCCATGGACAAGACAGACATGGTTGCTGACTCTTCGAAATTTATGTTCTAATATCAAGGTGGGGGATACAGACAATACACAAACAGACAAATCAGATTTGTTAACTGCTTGGGTTAACACATGGAAAGAAAATAACCAGGATGCTGTGTGGAAGTACATCAGTGCACAAGTGTCAGGGGGTTGGAGGTCTTGTTGGCTGAAGTGTTTCTGGGCCTGTGCAGAAAGCACAGACACCTTGGGGACAGCTGAGTCCCTCTCTTGCTCTTGGCTGACAGGCCTCTCCTGTAGGCAGGAGGTGGAGCAGCCACAGGCTGCAAAGTCTGTGAGCTTCTTCTTTTCCTGAATTGACTGTGGCGAGCGGAGGCTGAGGCTGGGAGTAAACTGTAAGAGAAGGTGGCAAGCTAGTACCTCAATTCCTTTACAGTTTCCCTCATTTTCACCCCATTCTTGACGTTTTAAGAACTTTTAAGTTCCCATGCAGGCGAAATGCTCTTCAAATCAGAGTCAGGCATTCTGTGAAGCTAGAGGAAAGGACCAGAAGTGACAGACGGATGAGTCTGCTAAGCATTGTGCCCCTGCCTTTGTTCCCCCTTTCCTGTACACTTGGCTCTTCCCTGTCCCCACTCCCAGGACAGCTGCCCTGCAGAGGCTTCTGTGCCACCTCCCTCAGTGTAGAGGAGCAGGCAGGAGGCACACCCAGGGCAGCAGGATGGCATGAGAAGTGAACAGCACACTGCAAGAACAGGCAGCCACCTCCATGGCTACCACTGCCTGCTCTGGAGATGGAGGGAGGCTGCAAAGCATAGGGGATTTCTGGGTCAGATCTCAAGTGCTTACTCTTTCTGGACCTTGGTTTCCTTCTTGGAAAACAGGGCTGATGACACAAATAGCAAACATTTGCTGATTCCTTCTAGATGCTGGGGACACTCGAAGGACCTTGCATGAGTGATCACAGTTTGTCCTCCCAGTATACCCAGAAGGTGGGGACCAGGCCTCCTCAGATGGCAGATGAGGGGATCCAGCTTCACAGAGTTTGACACATGTGCCCAGGGTCCCCGGGTTGGTAGGTGGAGGAGCCAGAATTAGAATCCAGGCAATCTGATGCCAGAGCCTACACTCTTAACAAGGAACACCTCCCTTAGTTGGTGTTTGTGAGGGAGGATGGAAATGAGACGTTGTGAGGAAAAGGCCTGCTCCACAAAGGTCACCTCCTTGTATCACCTCTGGTCAAAAGCATTTCCCCCTTTGCCCTCCAGTGCTGCTCGCATTTTCTTCATTACAGCCTCATTCCTTGAGTTTGGCTTTTGCTGGTTTTAGAACAGGGACCCTCAAGAATTTTGGCTCATTTACTCCTATAAGGAATTAGAAAAACCATGTACTCCCTTTCATATTTTAAGTTGACATATAAAGTTTGTTATGAGCTTAAATAATTTTATAAGGTGTTTTTCCCAGGTTATTATAAATGTTACCATTTTATGATAAAATTTCTACAGCACTCTTTTCGATGTGTCAGAAGGAAATTCAAAACCATAGCACTTTGATATCTGCATAAAAGCAACAGCAACAAAAACCAAGCTCTTCTTTAACAGTTGGGAATTTTACTATTCTTTTTTCCTCCTTGAATTCCATTTGGCTTTCCTACAGAATTTTAGTGTACTGCTATATTCTTTTGTGAGTGTGTGTGTGTGTGTGTGAGAGACAGAGTCTCACTCTGTCACCCAGGCTGGAGTGTAGTAGTGCAATCTCAGCTCACTGCAACCTCTGCCTCCCAGGTTCAAGTGTTTCTCCTGCCTCAGCCTCCCTAGTAGCTGGGACTACAGGCATGCACCCCCACGCCCAGATAACTTTTGTAATTTTAGTAGAGACGGGGTTTCTCCATGTTGGCCAGGCTGGTCTTGAACTCCTAACTTCAAGTGATCTGCCCACCTCAGCCTCCCAGCATGCTGGGATTACAGGCGTGAGCCCCTGCACCTGGCCCCAATCCTATATATTCTTATGCTTTAAAGTCTTTCATTGATTATCATATCATCTATTAATATATAGAAAAACTAATTTTAAAACACAATTCCTGTGACGATAGGCTCTAAATGGTAGTTTTCTTCTCGAAATATTATTATACTAATTAGCATTATGTAATTATATGCATGCCGATCAAAACAACATAATATATAAAAATTTTTGTGAAAATATTGAATATGTAAAGCAAAATATTCTGGAAAATGTCTCTTAATGAGAGACACAAGGCTTATTTTTACCATTAATTTGTGTATCCATGAATGAATATTAATCCTTGCTACCACAATCATAACAAAAGATGAGAAGCCATATTGAATTACTAATAAAAGGGGGGCTTACCATAGAATACTTATGAATAATTGTTGTTAAGTGCATTGTTTACAATATAATCCACAAGATATTTTCATTAAATTAGGCTAAATCTCATAGGCTCATGGTAGGAATGAATAAATGAGAAGAGTTGTGGCCCACAGTAGAAAGGAGTTTGCTCCCAAGTGAAAAATGAACATGGATATGGCTCAAATCTGTGTTCCTAGGACCCGGGGGTGTAATGTTGAGTAGCTGGAAGCAAGTGTGGGACTTTTCACTTTTTCCTTCAAGGAGCACTCATGCAAAATATGTATATGAAATGGGGGAGCCATGGGTGAATAAGCGTCACCCACCAAGTTATTGCTAGTTATTGGAAAGGGTGAAAATGAAGAGCGTGTGCTTCATAGGAGACTGATGCTTCCCAGCTAGCTTTTTACAAATTTCCAACATTCCAACTCAAATTGACATGGAGCGTTGTCATGAATTTGCTACCTGGATGAAATACGCTTCCTTCAGCATTTCTTCCCGGTGCTCTTGATGCTCTCTGCTTGTGCGCAAGAGTTAAGAAAGGGAAAGGTGGGGTTTTAAATTAAAGTTCACCATTCTCATCAGCCCATGAACTTAGAATATGCCAACATGCCATTTCTTATCATTAACAGAAATGTGGTGAGACAAGGAAAGTTGGGAACATGCGCAGATTGAGAGTGACTTGAAATTTAAGGGAGTTTCATGGACACTGACTGGGGCAGGTACTTGGAGTGGTTCTGCAATCTGGATTTCATGCTCCTATTTGGAGAGCATGGAAAACTAATTATATGTTTCATGCTCCCTTGCATGAAGCATTGAGGGTAGAATTAATCCCTGCTTCTTGACGCACCTGTGAGACAGAAATGTCCTTCCCAACCCTCTACTGGCTTCCCCTGGTCAGGAAGGTTGGAATTTTCCTGCAACATGTTCCAGTATTTATCCTCCGGCTTTCTGTGTGACAAGGAATAGTCATGACATTGGCAACTTCTTGACATCACTCTCTAATTCCTGGACCACAGTTTTAGGGTCCAATCTCCAGTTTTCTGGTATACAGGGGCTGCTCAGCAGTGATGATGGCTCTGTTCCAGACAAGCATGGCTCTAGGGGTAGCTCAGAGGAGCACCCTGTGGATGATGAGCTCTCTACTGCTCTAGTTCCCAGGGCCCCAGCTTAGAACCTGCACTTGCAGCCTTTCTAGTAATTTTGTGAGTACCTAGTTCCTTGCACAAAATCTCTTCATCCTTGTAATACCTTGAAATGTTTCTGTTCCCTGCACTAAATCCTGGCTTGTTATTGATATTTTGCATCATCAATTTTCTTGATGTTCACAAAGTTTTTTATCTTTGTGCAAGTTATGTGTGATAGAAAGATTTAGAACAGATGAGGGGAATGCTTTTCTTTTTTAAAATGGGAGCAAGATGATTATGAATGGGGTAGTGGGAAGTTAGGGACAGCTCAATGGAAATTCATTGCACAGTGGGACAGTTCTAGGAAAAAGTGTGTCAGATGTGGAAATTGATTCCCTTAAACGCAGCCATGCCCTCTATCTCTTTGGAAAGTCTTCATGTGCCTCTGTATGTACCCTACCTTGGAGATTTGATGCTCTTTTTTTTTTTTTTTTTTTTGAGACGGAGTTTTGCTCTTGTTACCCAGGCTGGAGTGCAATGAAGCGATCTTGGCTCACCACAATCTCAGCCTCCTGGGTTCAAGAGATTCTCCTGCCTCAGCCTCCCAAGTAGCTGGGATTACAGGCTTGCACCACTACACCTGGCTAATTTTGTGTTTTTAGTATAGACAGGATTTCTCCATGTAGGTCAGGCTGGTCTCAAACTCTCGACCTCAGGTGATCCACCCACCTCGGCCTCCCAAAGTGCTGATATTACAGGTGTGAGCCACTGTGCCCGGCAAGACTTGATGCTGTTTTTAAAAATTTGCAGAAACTCTTACAGGAAAACCAAGACACTCAGCTGTCAATAACCCTTCAGTGTGTATTGGTGGATTTCGTGCAGTTTCAGAGGAACAAATGGCTTTGATTTTGACTTGGGGAGTTGGAGGGGGATAGGGAGTGAGGGTAGAGTTTGATTAATGCAGGGGGAGTCTAGGGAAACCCCAGAACAACTAGTAGGAGGAAGAGAGCTTTTGTTAGAACTATATTTGACTAATCAATCAGTGTACCAAAATATTTAATGTCCATCTGGTGCCTGGGACATACTAGTGCTCAGTCGGTATTTGTTCAATGAATGTATGAACATTTCCAAAGATTGGGGGAGGCATTAAATAATGAGAGGCCAACACTACCCATTTCAAAACCACCTTTAGAAGTCACTTAGTGAGCGACAGCCCACAGTAGTGGAAATGAAGGCTTTGGGGCCCTGAGGTCTAGCCCCAGCCTAGCTTACAGGCTATGCAGCACTGAGAAGTTGCTTAACCTCACAGAAGTTCTTTTCTTTCAACACAGAAAAAAGAGAATACTAAGGTATTTGAATTATGAAATTGTTGTGAAGAGTAAATGAAACAATGTAGGTGGAAGAAATACTAGTACATTCGGAGGCACAATATATGTACAGTAATATAATCTTGTTCAAAAATGTGAATCTTAGTGTGTGCATTTTATTTTTAAAATGTACATGTTATTCAAAGAATATGTTGGTGTGTAACTGTTCAAATAGAGTTTTATTTTTATAGAAAGAGCAAAATTGAGGTACAGCAAGCACAGCGGGCTAAAGCAAGAGCAGGGAGGCCTGAGGTTAGACAGCAGACAAATTCTTGGCAGGGATATTATAGTCCCTGGGGCAGGTGGCAGAGAGGGCTGCTAGCTTTACTCCTAACGTCCAGGGGTCCTGCCATGGTGCAGGGAATTAAATTGCTCAGAGGGCTCCTTAGTGTTCATCTACCCTCAGGCTTCTTGCATGAGAGGTTTGGCTATTTCTCTGCCAGGGGCTGGAGACAGTCCCCTGGTTCTGAATTTTCTCTCCTATTGTATCTGTCATTCTAACACATTGCGCCCACTTGCTTCATGACAATCAATATAGTTAAACTATTTAACGTTTGATGCCCGATGGACTCCCAAGCTCTTGGCTCTCTGGAGCCATTTACAAATGCTTGATGGTTTTCCAAATTTATGTCATTTTGGGGTCACTTCCTCTGTTTCAGCCACAAAGTCACCTAGGCTCTGTCTGGTCAGTGTTTGGACAGTGGAGGCTGGGTGGCTGCACCTAAATTCTGCACATCCTTTGGCCCACCCAGTGAAAGAGAGACAGACGGACAGACAGAGAGGCAGGCATGCAGGCACATAGGTGTCTGTCATTTCTACTTATTTGCATCCTTAAAAAGCAACTGAGAGCAATGTTAAAATTAGCTTCTACTAAAGGCAGTTGGAGTTGAGGAAATTAGTTGAATGCTTCTTCGGTAATTGTCGGTGAGGATGTGAAGGGTGTGCTGTACCTGAGAAAAGCTGATAATAAACAACTCGGGAAGCCAGAAATAAACACCCAGCTCTATGTTTTCCTCTTTCTCTCAGAGGCTCCTTGGCAAGCCTGTGTTTGTCTTTTTTTTATGCTTCATTTTGTTTTTTCCTGAGGACAGAAATAAAGGTGACCACTGATATCCACTAACCCATGACAGAAGGGAGTTCTTGGCTGGGAACAGATACCATTATACTGACTGAGTGTCCAAGGCTCTGAGCTCAGCTTGAGGAGCCAGATGTGGGTTCTGACACTTTAGGTACACAGTAGGTATGGTAGATATGCACGTAAATAACTGTAATTCAAAATATAAAGTGATCCAAGGGGCAGAACCAAAATGAAATGGGAATGCAGAGGAGAGAGCCATCAGGGAAACCTCCTACTGGAGGTGTCCTCCTTACGGGGCCTGGAACAATGGGGAGGGTTTGAACCTTATAGTTTTGAATATAACTCAATATGAGCTAATAGGTGATTCAGGTTAGATGGTTTCTAGAAGCACAAAATGGAAATAAGCCTAGAACGAAAGGGGAAACTGAGGCATGGGGACTTGAATGCTGGGCTAAGTCATGATAAGGAATTTATTGATGGGCAGAGGAGAGCTGTTGAAGGCTTCTGAATATGAGTGACATGTTTAGAACAGGGCCTCAGGAAGGCTTCTATGGCAGCAGGATCTGGGATGGTTTGGAACAGAAGAGATAAGAGGCAGGGAGAATAGAGGTGCTAACCTTGAAACGGGCAGTGGCAAGGGGCTGGGGACAGGGTGTTCCATCTAAGGGCTGGGCAGAGAGTCTTGGCAGCTATCAGGATGTTAGGCCACCTACAACAACCAGAGGATCCTGACAGCACACAGAATAACATGACCACCACTTGACCTATTCTCCAAGCATTGCATGATCAAATCCAGCTTCCCTTCCACTTCTTTCCTTTCTGTTCTGTTTCAGTGACGTGGTCATCTCAACATGCACCACTCAAAATGGAGATCCCACGTGCATTTTCTCATCTCCTGGTGCTGTACTGACTGCATCTCCAGCCTTCTGCCCTGCCCCGGCTTCTATCACCAATATAGATAATTGAGAATTCCATCTTTAAACGTGATGACAGTTGAGTAGAAATAGTTGACAGCCCCAAAGGATGAGGCTTTCAATTCTGGTTCTGGAGTTCTCTGGGGAAAGGCATTCAGAATCTATGCAGGAGTGTGGCAGCAGAGTCCGGGTTAGAAAGCCAGGCTTGCCCCCATGAAGGCAGAACTTGAGGGTGGGGCTTGTGTTTGCTGTAGCATCTTCCTTCCCCTCCACCCCTCCCTAAAGAGATTGTTCATGATGTTATGCTGACAGAACCCACTGCTCACGGCTGTTGGGCTTCAGCGGATGATAAAGTGACAGGAAGATTGTACCACATTCTCCAAAGAGGCCCCCCTGGGGAGGCTGTTGAGCAAGGGTGATTGATTCGGTTAGATTGTGATGTGTTATTTAGGCAGAAGACAGAGGAGCTGGGAGAATGGAGGAAAACAGAAAGCAAAGCCAGAAAAAATAGTAGAGAGAGAGGCGCCCCTTTTCACCACGTGGATGTGGGCTCTGGTTGCTCTAGACTGAGGTTCACTTGCCCATGACCGGAAGTGAGGGCAGGGACCTTGGTCAATCAGCAGCCCCCAAGAGACCTGCCTGGAAGACAAGGGGGTGCAAGAGGTGGTATCATTCTAGGAGACTCTGATGCAAGAAATTCTGTCTGTGGACACTGCTGTCCTGAAAGGGTTAATGCACTTAATTAAGGGGGTGGTGCTCCCGATTCAAATGAGGAGAAATCTGCTGTGCTGAGCTGGAAGCTAGACTAGAGGGGCAAAGGCCTGGGCCCAAAAAGCAAGCCCCTGGTGCAGGCAACCTCTGCTGAGCAGAACAGAGCAGGAGGGAGGAGGGAATCAAGCATTTCTGGCAGTGCTGGCTAAATGGCGAAAGGCGCAATGGAGTTCTTCCTCTTAACCCTCAGCAAGAACTCCAGGAACTGCTCCAGTTGGGATCAGGAGTGGGGAGAGAAAGACAGAGAGGAAGGGAAGGAGAGAGATGGAACATAACTATGCCAATAAAAAGGGAGAACTGAAAAAGTAAAGGGCAGGTGACCATGGATGCTCACTTTGAGTAGCCCCACGACAGGGTTTGATTAGGGTCCTTCCTTTCCTTCCCAGCCTACACTTTGGAGATATTGTTTGGAGAGAAGATGACTGATATAGAAATCTTTTTCAGAGAAATGCTGGGGACAGCATGTGCCGTGTACCTCCTTCCCCATGGTGGGCCTGAACCAGAGACTGTGGCTTAAGCTCCCCCAAAAGAGACTTAGAAAGAAAAGAAAGAAAAAGAAAATTGCTCCACAGAAGTAAAGCAAGATTTTGAGAGAGATGTGTGGGAGCTCCCGGGAACACGTCCGTAGAGCCCTTGCCGAACACCCAGACATGCCTGGCTGCAGGGATGGCAGAGGACAGGACCAAATGGTCTCCTGTTGCAGTAGTGGGGTTGCTTCTTGTGTCTCCTCTAGATTCTTAAATTTTCTTCTTAACAGTGTCAGCTCCTGGAGTCTCTCTCGGTGAGACAAAGATAACTGTCACTTTGTCAGGAGGACCCTTTGCTACTGCAGACCTGCTCCAGAGTAATGGTGACAACAGAGAACAGAGAGAGACCTGGAAGGATCTGAGGTTAAACTCATAGCCTGCAAAGAGCATGAACTCCCCTCCAAAGAAAAGATGAAGGTGTGTGGGTGTGGGAGGGGGGTGTGTGTGTGTGTGTGTGGTGTGTTGGGCAGGGGGTGGGTTGAGAGAATGCATTGAGTGAGAGAAATGGAGGAAATGAATCAGCCTGGAGATTTTGGGGAAAAGAGTTGGAAAACAGGGATGAGAAAAGCTTCACATATTTCTGTCACTACCCACATACACCATTATGCAAATCGAAAGAAGCCATTCCTTCTTCAAGACACTTGAGTAGCATCTGCCAGAAAATTCCTACAATAAATACGTATCTGTTATCGCTACACGTGTGAATAGTGTCCCCTGGGTTGTGCAGTGCCCAACCTGTATAGCCGTATACTGTGCCTCTGCTGCTGGATGTGGTAGGAACTTGCGGAGAGAGACTAGTAAACAAGGCTTTCAGAACGATTTTCTCTGTGTGATGTGATATATGTTTCCCTTTGCCGTCTCTTCAAGAACCTTTAGGGGAAAAATTACACTGCTCTTTCTAGATTTGATTTTCTTTCTAATGTGTCACTGCATGAAACCAAGTCTTAGGCCTGAAGCAGTATGGCTGAGATATATTTGGATGACACTCATTTGCCCACACAGAAAAGAGGCTGCATAGGACGTGCCCTCAAAGACCGACGACCACTTGGCCTCAATGTTACAGAAATCAGTCTAAAGCCTAGGGTTCCTCTTCTGTCGGGAGGCCACCAGGCAAGAGAACACTTCAGAGTCTGTCCTCCAGGATCTCTTGTCCACGGTTTCAATGTCAGAAGCTAAATCACAGAGAACAGAAATCATGATGAGCTGAGTTTCTGAGGCAAAGTAGGGTAGCTGCTTTAGACCCCGGCTGTCAATACAGATGTGGAGAATCTGAATTACACAGTCAAAATGAGTGCGGGAGAGTCTTGAATCCAGAAAAGCTGCAAACCAGGAGTAGCCAGGCAGGTGGGCAGGGGGTGGTTTGCATTCTGGAGCCGTCGCTGGTGCTTGCAGCAATCTTTGGAGCAGTCCCAGCATGGACGCGTGTGGGCTGTGCAGGGACAAACAGGCAGAGGAGAGTGGCAGGGCTGTGCATGGCCCCCTCACTCCTGCTGAGACCTGCTTTCTGTCAGGGAACTCCTTGGGCGGTTGCAGGGGGCAGGCTGGCTAGAAACACTTTGGGAGCAGATGTCTCGGGGAAAGGCAGCATTTCTCAAAGTCGGTTGGGCGTCTGCCAGCCTGCCTCCTGGCCCATGTCACTGCCCTCCCAGGCTCTGTGACCTTCCACCCTCCGCCCCCAGTTCCCCTGCATGGGGCCAGGGAGGGGAGGGAGCCAGGGAAGGGGTCAGAGCTATGAATCTTACCAGCTGGCTAGGAGGGATTATCACTGCATAATAAATCCAAGGCCAGGCGTGTTTATGAGGCTCTCGGAAGCTGCAGGAACAATATCATTTAGAAAACATTTATGCTCACGAGGTGAAGCCAATCCCACCCCCTTCCCTTATTTATGAGGCATGTTGGGTAATTAAGTGAGCGCTGGGAAGGGAGGTGGTTGGGAGAAGATCACCCCTAAATAATCCTGCCTGGTGAAGCCACCATCTGAGTTGTTGTGCAGCAAGGATGGCCCCCATATGGTTGGATAGTTTATGAGCATTGCAGCAATCCACGGGCTAAGGAAGAAATACTTAAAAAATATAAGTAGACTCACACAGATGTGGTCTGAGCTCTGGGAGGGCAGGGGCCACATCTTATTCGTTATTATAACTCTGGAACCCATCACAGTATCAGGCATATGGTACTTGCTTAATGTATATTGTTGAAGAAATTCATTCATCCATTCATTGGAGAACAATTTGATAGGTGTCTACATGTGTCAGATTCTGCATTTAATACACACTGCTCTGTAATAAGAAACAAGACAGACACAGCTTCTGCCTTCATGCAGCTTATAGTCTAGCAGTGGAATCAAACATCAAAGAAATAATAACTCAAACAAATATTTCACTGTGGTGGATTTGCCTTTCCCCACCCACAGCAGTTAAGGAAAAAGGGGGAAAATGAATGAATTAAGGGAATTGGGCATAATGCCTTGCAAAGCCAACATTAATATAAGGTTGCTTAATAATTAAGTCAAGGTCAGGATCAAGGCATTCTTTCAGCATAAAAGGTTTCAAAAGTTATGTTGGCAGGAGGGCTATCCCTCATGGGTAGACCTGGCAAAAGCCTTTAGCTAGTTAACTTAGTCTCTGATGTGTTCACATGTTGGTTTGTTTTATGATATTTCTCCATGAGCAAGAAAAACACTACCAGGGCTGGGTGCGGTGGCTCATGCCTGTAATCCCAGCAGTTTGGGAGGCCAATGTGGGAGGATCACGAGGTTAGGAGATCAAGATCTTCCTGATCAACATGGCGAAACCCCAGCTCCCCTAAAATACAAAAAATTAGCTGGGTCTTGTGGTGTGCACCTGTAGTCCCAGCTACTTGGGAGGCTGAGGCAGGGGAATTGCTTGAACCCAGGAAGTAGAGATTGTAGTGAGCCGAGATCATGCCACTACACTCCAGCCTAGTGACAGAGTGAGACCCCCTTTTAAAAAAATAAAAATAAAAAAAGAAAAGAAAAGAAATTAGAGAAAAGGACAACCAGAAAAGGGAGGTGGAGGTGGAAGCAAGCTGCCACCAGAGTCACCAACTGGCTGGACGTTCTCTCTGCAATCCTCTACTTCAGGACTCAAAACTTCCTCTTCATTCCCAACCTGTCACTTGCAGCAGAAACTATTGACTTGGTACTTGCCAGAGACCTGAAGGTTCCTGAATTCAAAGCAGGACATTGCCATTGAGGAGCTGAAGCCATGTAATTGAGTAGGCTAGTCTTTTGGTTTTCAGAATGTGAGCCACAGAACCAGGATAATGCATTAGTCTTGGTCCATTGAGCTAATCCAAAAGTACTCAGGTATATTTCAAAATACATTTTTCCATATCTAAAGGCAATTTGAGTCTGCAGGCACCCTTTAAACCTATAAAGTATGCACCCACTGCCAATGCAATCGACCTATTGGAAAGATGTGTACTTGGGAGTGTAGGCATGCATCTTTGCAAGTGTGCAGGTGTGTTGGTTACGAGTGAGAACTGGTGAGTGGGGCTGAGCTTGATTCTACCTG
Organism: Cacajao melanocephalus; assembly: GCA_963573385.1. Taxonomy (NCBI): domain Eukaryota; kingdom Metazoa; phylum Chordata; class Mammalia; order Primates; family Pitheciidae; genus Cacajao; species Cacajao melanocephalus. The sequence goes on along the minus strand of CAUYLG010007760.1, from coordinate 2,304 downwards.
AGTGGCTGAAAGACTGTGGTAGTGTGCCTCCAAGGTGGCACGCATCAATGCTTCCCTCCCTGTGTGCACATCCAGAGATGAGGACACCTTCTCTCCTCCCGGCCATGGCTGGACTTACCAACATGCTTGCTAAGTCCAGAATGCTGCTGTGTGACTTTGAGGATTCAGAAGTTTGGTCACAGAAGTTGCAGCTTCCCCTTGTGCCTCTTCCTATGCTTGCTTTTGAACATTTCCTCATGGGCATCAGCCTTGAGGGCCATGCTGTGAGAAGCTGAAGCCACTGGAGAGGTCCTGGAAAACATGCAGAGACAGAGAGAAGCAGAGGACCCAGGAGGTGCTGGACATGGGTGTGAGGAGCCATCTTACAAGTGGATCCTGCCCCCATGGCACCATGAGATTCAAACAGATGAATGGCCCAGCCAATTTCTTTTCTTTTCTTTCCTTCCTTCCCTCCTTCCCTCCTTTCCTCCCTCCCTCCTTCCTTTCTTCTTTCTTTCTTTTCTTTTCTTTTTTCTTTCTTTCTTTTTCTTTCTTTCTTTTTCTTTCTTTCCTTTCTTTCTTCTTTCTTTCTTCTTTCTTTCTTTCTTTCTTTCTTTCTTTCTTTCTTTCTTTCTTTCTTTCTTTCTTTCCTTCTCTCTTTCTTTCTCTCTCTCTTTGTTTTTTCTTGTTGCCCAGGCAATGGTGCGATCTCAGCTCACCACAATCTCTGCCTCCTGGGTTTAAGTGGTTCTCCTGCCTCAGCCTCCCAAGTAGCAGGTATTAACAGGCATATGCCACCACATCCTAGTGTTTGTATTTTTGTACAAAAAACCACAGCTAGTTTTGTATTTGTAGTAGCAATGGGGTTTCTCCACGTTGGTCAGTCTGGGATTACAGGCGTGAGCCACTGCACCTGGCAGTGCAGCCGATTTCTTCCCAAATTCCTAGACCATACAATTGTGAGCTAAATAAAATTGTTCTTTTAGGTCACTATGTTTTAGGATAATTTCTTCTGCAGCAAGAGATAACTGGAAAGAGACCCACAAAGCTCAAAGCCCATTGTGCTAGACTCCTGACCCATCTGAACACTGAGCTGGTTCTTAGCAGACTCACTTGGCCTGAGGATCCTCTATTTAGAAGCAGCTGTTTAGCAGAGCCCTTCCCAATTCTGGAAGAACAGAGGCCAACTCCTCCTACTCACAACTCCTGTCCCTGGCTACTGCTGCCACTCTGAGCTCACTGCAGGGCCTTCATTCCCTGAGCTCAGGTACCAGCAACCTCGGAGCCCCCAGGCCTTCCCTAGCCTGGAACTTGGGTGCCTCCAGCCTTTGTGGCTGGAATGGGCCCTGCAGGAGGGTAAGAGGTCCTGTGAGGACAGGATGCCGGGCTCAGTGCCAGCTTCAAGGACATGGCTGGAGGGTAAGAGAAAGTCAAGGGGATGATGGACTGACCATCTCAGCAGGCAGGGGCCCAGGAAGGTAAGGGGATCAAAAAGAACTCGATAGGTACGGCTCCAGAGAAAAGTGTTTTATACCATTAAGTAATACCAAATTGGGCTTTATAAGTGAAGTAGAGTCTATCTTTAAGACTTAAAAAAGACATTTACCACCTATTTCTGCTTAGTGCTTTACTTATGCTATTATGCTTCCATTTCATGCACAAATGAATTATGCAGAGAACGCCATAGCTTAGTTTCAGCAGGCAAACAGTGGCCGAGCTAGTGCCTTCCCATTACTCTAGTGTCAGTGCACAAAAGGATGTTGGATGCAGTTCTGGCAGATTAGCAAATTAGCTCTGCTGCTATTACCTCAAGTGTTGCCAAACTGTCAGGGAGATTCTAAAACCCCAGGTTTCAGAGGTGGCAGGGAGGGAGCAGGCTGCTTTCTGAGCCATCCAGCCTTCATTGACTCCTAAGTTCCCAGGGAATGTTTTGCTTTCTTGGGACGTAAGAGGTCACTCTCTGAGAGTCTGTAGTTCCTCCCCTGGCAGCAGCCCCCAAGCTGAGAACTCTCAATTTCACAGTATCCGGGTAGCAGCCGATCAACTCTTAGATGTGGGCAGGTCCCAGCAGAACCTCTGATTTCTTAGGGAAGTGATTTATAATCCCAGAACCCAGGGGCACATGCTCATCCTTCCAAAAAGGACAGTTTTAGAAGCACAGACTTATGTCTTTGTCTCTACTTCTTTTTTTTTTTTTTTTTTTAAAGAAAGAAAAAGAGAGGAAAGAAAGTGAGAGTGAAAGAAAGAAAGAAAAAGAATGTATGAGAGAAAGAAAGAGGAAGAAAAAGAGGGAGAGAGAACAGGATTCTTGTTCTACTGCCCAGG
>CAUYLG010007758.1:0-10746 GCA_963573385.1 Cacajao melanocephalus | reverse complement strand
TTCGGCTGTTGAAACTTGTGCATGCTTCGCGAAGTTCTCGTGTTGTGTTTTTCAGCTCCATCAATCCACTTACATTCCTCTCTAAGTTGTCCATTCTCGTTATCATTTCATTAAATCTTCTTTCAAGGTTCTTAGTTTCTTTGCATTGGGTTAGTACATGTTCTTTTAGCTCACAGAAGTTTCTTATTATCCACCTTCTGAAGCCTGATTCTGTCAGTTCATCCCACTCATTCTCTGTCAGGCCTTGTTCTCTTGCTGATGAGGAGCTGCGATCCCCTGTAGGAGAGGCATTCTGATTACGGGTGTTCTCAGCCTTTTTGCACTGGTTTCTTCGCATTTTTGTGGATTTATACACCTGTCGTCTTTGTAATTGCTGACTTTCAGATTGGGTCTGAGTGGACGTTTGGCTTGTTGGTGACGAAGTTTTTTCTGTTTCTTAGTTTTCCTTCGGCGGACGCCCTTTCCCCACAGAGCTAGGCCTTCCCAGGTTCAGCTGTGCTTGCTGTGAAACACTCAGTCCTCAGCTCTTCCAATTGCTGTTCTCCTTTTGGGGACGGGACCAGCTGAGCCGGACTCAAGGGGCACCCAGTCGCATATACTCAGCACTGAGAAGCGCTGCGCCGCGCTGGGGCGCCGGCAAAACAGCTGCGCCGGCCAAAAGAGTCGCGCTGGCGACCCGTGTGGCTCCTCCGCCGAGAATTTCCCAGTTTGTGTTCCACAGAAATTCGTCTGAGATTGCGGCGTCCACTCGCTCTCTGTGCTTTCACTGGGAGCTAAAATCCTGAGCTGTTGTTAATCGGCCATCTTGGATCTCTCCGCCCCTCTTGTACATTTTATCCACCAAGTTAGTCACTCAGCCCAAGTTCGCTGAGCACTTAATACATGCGTCATTGTGCACCAGATGTAGTTCCACTGAGCAGCAGCCAGACTGACCAGAATCATCACAGAAGGGCCTAATGTCCTAGGCAGGGATTCAAAGCTAAAGTCTCCAGTGCATGCATCATTCTTGTCACTGTGAAGCAAAGGCTGGGTACTGAGATTTGTGTGGTTTTCAGTACCACCCATCAATTTATTTCAGGCAGTCCTACAATACTATATGATGAAATGCTTTCCAGGTGTACTTTTTAAAGCCACTGCTGCGTGGACATACGGTACTATGGGAGACTCAAGGGTAAATCAATCAAAGACACATCCTCGAGGGGTTCATCCTCTATAATGGGAAATGTAGCATGGAAACAGTCACCTACCATGCAGAATAAAAAGTGACAGGCTCCCAAAGAGAAACCCTGCTGGGTCACGGATAAAATGCCACCTAGGTTCTAAGAGTAAGACACTGCTTCCATCTGGTAACTGAGAGAAGCCAGGGAAGACTCTCACCTGAAGCTAGTGGCCCATTCCTACAAGAAGGAGAAGGTGTCTTTCCATAAGTCCATTTTAAAAAGGGAGGGGGAAACAAATGGACAGCACAGGAACCTAGGGGCATTTGCTCTTGCCCTTTGATGATGAGGACATCAGTCTAGATGGTGACAACTTCTACTTCAAATACATTCAATTGTTATAGTGTTAGTTTCACAAAACACTCAACATGAATTCTTCTTGCTTCTGCCTCTTGATCCAAATCCCAGATCTAAAATTTCTGCTAATCTGAATGGAACAAGGCAGCCTGGAGCTAATGAAACAGCAAAGGTAACCTAGAAGGACCAGACGGAATCTTAGGAGGGTGCTGTCTCTCTCTTGTGCCACCATCTCCAGGGGAGGGGATATTTGGAGTCTCTCCATTTCTGACCCCAAAACCAGATGGAAGGAAGGCTGACCAGCCCAGAGTCCACCCCAGTGAAAGTCACCCTCCAGTGTCCTACGAAGCTGACTCCAGGGTCTTCATTAAAGGAACATTAAAAATTGAGAGAATTCTATTTGATGCCTAAATCACTATTTACAAATTTAAATATTTGTGACCTCTCTGAGCTTCAGTCCCCTAATCCAGGAAATGAGAGGTTTGGACTCACCAATGCTTAGGGTATCGTGCAGTGCTAACAATAGAGAGTAACATAATTCATTGAACTGAGTTGGTAGCTTGGTTTTTTCCAAAGTGGTAATTCTGAGTAGCTCTGCAGATTCATTTTCCAATTGAACTAGTAAAGTTGTAAAACTTTGCATTCGTTCAACAAAGCATTTTTCTGAAGAAAAGCACTATTTAAATAGACTTATTTATACAAAAAAAAAGTCAAATATATTTGCCCCCTTCATCTCTGGTATTCTCTTGACCCCACTGTGGTTTCTGCTTATCCACTGTTCTTGAATACCTAGAGTCATTCTTCAAATAGCCATTGCTTTACGAGATCATCATCACTCACAGAGAATAACCAGATGTCCTCTGAGCCATTTGTCCAAAATGACAGTAATATTTTATGAAGGGCAATGACAAGCAACATGTTTCTGAATTTCATTTAGCATATTGAGCTAAAACAGTACAAACTGGAGGTTCAGTTTTCCTCCAAGATTACCCAAGGGGAAGAGAGAGGAGCCACCACATGTTGAGGACTTACTAAGTGCTGGATATCACGATAGGTACTTTGTATAGGTTACCGGTTCATTCATTTGAAAAGGTGGGGGCGAATACAGTGGCATTCAAAAATTATTCCAAGGTACTTAAAGTTGTAGGCAATTCTATGTGACAAATGATACAATCTGGGGTAAATACAGACCATTTTTGCCAGTGAAAACTAGAGAGAAACTGAAACATGAAGAATAACTCAAAGTAGGCAAAGGATAGGGAGGAGGATGCATTCCAGAAAAAAAAAAATCAGAAGTAGAGAAAAGATAAAAATAAAATTCCATCTATTTTTAAATAATAAATGTCAGACACGATTGAACAATTTATAAATATTCATCTATGACACTGGACTTCCAAGACTTTCCATAGCCAATTTGGTTCAAATATTGGTATGTTTTTTAATTGTGCACTGAGTCACTAAACATTTTTGTCATCTACAACAAGTAGAGCAATAACTGAATACATTCATATATACTAATTTATATACATTTTCACATTCAACCTTACAGAACCCAATGTGGAGAAAAAGCAGAGGCACAAACCTTTGTCGTCAATTCTGTGCCCCATGTAGAGACTCAGTAGACCTCACTGCATTTCATTTGATCCTCAATTTAACTTTGAATAAAGGGAGTATTCTTCCCATTTTACAGATAGGGAAACAGACTTGAGCACCATAGCCAGGGTCAAACAGCCAGAGGACAGAGGATGAGACCAAGCTCCAGACATGCAGACTCTAAGGGACTTTACCTATACAAGGTCTGTCTAAAAACACATGACTACCTTGAGAAATAGTCAAGGAATGTTCTACAGAGATTGAGCATGGACAGTGGTCAGTGTATTATAGAAAAGCTATCTCCCTGAGGCTGAAGTCCAGAGGAAATAGCCTCTCAGGTCCTTTCAAACTTGCCAGTTCATTAGATGAACAGCCACAGTGATCATTAAGACTATTCACAAATATTCGGGTTCTGTCCTCCTTCTGGCCCTGCAGAAAATAGGCATGTCACACACCTTGTTTTGGCCAATGAAATGTAAGCAGAAGTGACATGTGTCACTTAAGAGCCAAGCTTAAAGAGTGAGGCACAATTCATCTTGCTTTTTCTCCACTGCTTTGGTGGTCATGAGGCAGGCACCAAGTTGGAGTCTACTTTGCTTGGGTCTCTGAATAATCCCAGTGATGAGCTAAGGGCCCTGCAGAATAGCAGCGAACATGTAGCATGAGCAGGAATGAAATTTTGGTGGTTTTTAGTAACTAAGCCTGGAGATTTTTGTTACCTCAGCAGAGCCTGGCTTATCCTGACTAATACAGTAGCATTTTAGATCTGAAGTCTTCCTAGACAATCCCTAGGCTGACTTCCCATACTATTGAGTTTAGTGAGTAAGACAGTCCTTGCTGAGCAGTTCTGTAGGGTTAAGCTAGTGACACAGACCAAAGAATATTCTTTTTTTCTTTCTTTTTTGAGATGGATCTCACTTTGTCACCCAGGCTGGAGTGCAATGGCACAATCTCGGCTTACTGCAACCTCTTCCTCCCAAGTTCAAGCGATTCTCCTGCCTCAGCCTCTCGAGTAGCCGAGATTATAGGAACCTGCCACCAGGCCTGGCTAATTTTTGTATTTTTAATGGAGACAGGTTTTTACCATGTTGGCCAGGCTAGTCTCAAATTCCTGACCTCAGGTGATCTGCCCGCCTCAGCCTCCCAAAGTGCTGGGATTACAGGTATGAGCCACCACGCCCAGCCACAAAACCCTTTCTAAGTCAAGAGTGAGAGAGTAGGTGAGAAGAAGGAACCATAGCAGAGGAGGAGTGTTTCCATTCAAGGAGAGGAATTATTCCTCACAATCACCTGGGCACAAAATCCAGTAATTTGCCACCACTGAATTCTCTTGTCTCCCAAGAAGAAAGCAGAGGGCTTTCTTTCTAGAAAAATATTGACCTTTTCTCTCACACAAACAGACTAGCAGCAATTTAACTATGATTCCTGTAGCTCATCCCCCCAGGATGTGCAAGGGAGAATATTGATTTTTATCTTCTCAAAAAAATAAACTCACTAAAATAAGCATGGTGGTGACGGTTTTGTTTTTGCTTTGTTTTTAATGTACAGGCAGGTTGAATTTAAAAAAAAATAGACAATGAATTATGGGATCAAGATTATATGAAAGGGATGGAAATGTCTGAGCTTTCAGACAGCAAATCCAGCAAGAATAACATCCCACCACTTTACTTTTGTATCCTGGGACAGCAGATACTTTAAATATAGATGCAGTTCAGTCTCTCTTAATGAACTTCAGATCTGCATCTCTGGGCAATTCCAGTAGGGCATAACTCTCACTGGGAAAAGAGATTGTCTGGAGGCTTGGGTGGACCTAATTGCTCTTTCCAAGCATGTAGTCCGACACTCCTGCTTCATTTGTGTGTGTTCAGTGCACAGCCAGCTACGAGGGCCACAGAGTCAGAAACTGCTACTGCCTAGGAAGAGTTCAAGTGAACAAGTTACATAGAGTTGAGAAAGTTCACAGCCAGGGATTCCAAATGTGACCACCCCCTTCCTCTAATCCATGCGTACAACTTCCAGTAAAATGGGCTCCAAAACAACACAAGTTCATTTCTGGTGTCACTCCATTCTTATGCCTCACTGGATTTTCTTCTGGTTCATCCCACAAACAAGGAACCACTGGCAGGCCACAGTAACATGAATTGGAACTTTTTAGACCATGTAAGTCATTGCTCACCCTTAATATCTAGTATCTATTCCCTGAAAAGGGCCTGCCAACCTTGCGTAGGAGCTCCATTTTATAACATAGGCACACTTACTCATTGAGTTGATTTCAAAAAATACTAGCAAGGAGTGTCTGATCACCCCTCATTTTTCAAGATAGCTTCCCTCATAGGTGACTTCAACATGATCCTCCAAATGAGGTCTACAGGGGTTACTTTCAACATATCATTCCCTCACCAGGCTAGAAATACTGTATATAATTTATATTACAGTGTATGCTCACTTGTGCTGATGCAGAATTCCTACTTCTAGCTGAGTGCTGTGGCTCATGCCTATAATCCCAGCACTTTGGGAGGTCGAGGCAGATGGATCACGAGGTCAAGAGATAGATGGAGACCATCCTGCCCAACATGGTGAAATGCCATCTCTACTAAGAATACAAAAATTAGCTGGGCATAGTGGCGCATGCCTGTAGTCCCAGCTACTTCGGAGGCTGAGGCAGGAGAATCACTTGAACTCCAGAGGCAGAGGTTGCAGTGAGCCAAGATCGCACCACTGCACTCCAGCCTGGTGACAATGCAATATTCAGTATCAAAAAAAAAAAAAAATTTCCTACTTCTACTCCCACCTGAAAACCAAAAACCTGCCCACTACATAGCTGGAAACATTGAGGATGGAAAAAAAAAGAGAGAGCTACACAAAAACCATATAAATGCTTCACTGCAGCCAAAGAGAATTTGTCATTCCATGAACCTTCTCTGTGTAATTTAATTTTTTTTAAACGCTGTCATGATCCAGTTGTCAGGCCCTAGCTGGAAGCTAGTCAGCTTCTTTTCTAGAGCAGCTTATTAAGGCCACATCATGACCATTTCCCATAAGAGGCTCCCATATTCCAGGGTCTGCACACACCTTTCTTCCTTTGTTGTGACCCTCAGGGTTAGGTGGCAGACAACTAGCATCAGCCACCATACCCTAGAGCCCACAAAATTATTCAGATTAACCCATGAGACCTGGCTAACCCAACTTCCCCTTGCCATGCAGAAGCAGCCCCTATAGCTCCAGCTCTGTTATCCTGTCCCTAGGGGTAACCCCCTGTGTAATTCTGCCTGGAAGTCTTCTCTTATTCAGAGCCATAAGTGGCAACAAGTTCTGCTTTTCAACTCTCTGAGTGTCAGTGTGATGTGTCCCACCACCAAAAGAACCTTTTAAAATGTATAAAACACACTAAAGAACTGAGTAGATCCACCTCTTCAGATGGTCCTCTCCCAGATCAAGATCAAACACACAGGTCTCTAGCCCCAGCCCCACGGCCATCTGGACTTCCCTGACCAATCAGAACATTCAAACAGCTTGCTGGGAACTAGTTAAGACAGCTAAGTGAGCACTACTCTAGACAGCCACGGTTCACACACTTCGCATTAGTAGCTTCATCTACTGGTCTTTGGACATACAGAAATTGTGTCTATTTTCATTCCCCCCTTTAACTTAGTGTATAGCAGAGTTCTTGTCATATAGCAAGTGCTCAATAAATGCATGTTGAATGAATGAGATGCAGGACAAAAAAAAAGCCACAGAAAAACTAGCCATTCATTCAGAAATTCAACACATACTTAATGGCTGTCTACCATGTTCCGGGCACCTGTGTTTTGGAAGCGATTATAACATTGTGCACTTTTATATCCAAGAGGCTACTAGCAACATGACAGCACTAATTAGTTTTTGCTAGGGAGCATGCCATTCAGTGATTTAGTTGAACACTTGCACTCAAATGAGTGCAAGGCTCACCTCCTGAATGGACCATTCCCTGACTTCCCCAGGAGAGGCATCTATCACCCTGTATTATATCCATTTGCTGACCTTGAGCTCTCTGAGAGCAAGGACTATCTCTAATGCATCTTCATATCCCCATCTCCCCTTAGCAGAGTGAAGCTCAGGACATAGAAAGTGCCCAACAAGTACTGGTGGAATGAGTGGATGATAAATAAATAAATTCCCTACCAAGTGCCTCCTGCTGTGTGCATGCTGAGAGGTGATGGAGGTGGAGACCACACTAAAGCACTGGTTCTCAGACTTGAGTGGGCATCAGAATTCCCTGGAGAATTTGCTAAAACACAGAGTGCTGTGCTCCAAATCCCGTCTCTGATTCTGTAGGTCTGGGAAGAGAAAGCCTGAGAATGGGCATTTCACAGAAGTTCTCAGGTGATGCTGCAGATGCAAGGACCACACTGTGAGAGCTGCTAGTCTAAAGGAAGAAGTTGATATGGCTCCCCTGATGTCAGAGAGCCTGTGACGAACATATACTTCCATAGAGGAAACAAGGAGGAAAAAAAACTATCAGGCTGCTGATGATAGCAAGTTCATTAAAAATATTCCACAAACAGTGCAGTGAACACAATAATTAGGACATATATCAAAGCAGACTCCATTAATATCTTTCAAAGAAAGGGAAATAAATCCTAAGAAGCTGAATGATTTATCAGAGGGCAAATCTCAAACAGGCTGGACAGGTGCAAGAGAAACGCTCACCCGTGTGCACCAAGTGACATGTGCAAAAGTGTCCATGTCCTTATCCATAATCAGCTCAAACTGACTACCATCAAATTTCCATCAACAGTAAAATGAATAAATAAAGTAGGATATATATACACACATACACACACACACACACAAATATATATATATATATATATATATATATATATACACACACACACACACACAAGGAAATATCACACAGCAGTTTTTTAAACAACTACAGCTACATGCAGCAGCATCGATGAATCTCACCAACACTGAGTGAAAGAAGTCAGACACAGGAGAGTACACATTTTGTTAAATTCTATTTATACAAACTTCAAAGAGAAGCAACATAACCCATCTTGGAGGTCAGAATGGTCACTTTGGGTGAACATGTGAGGAAAATAATGGGAAGGGAAAATGGGGACATCTCTCAGGTGCTGTGATATTTTAACCCCTGATGTGAAGATGCTCACAAAGTATGCTCACTTTGATATTTTTTGCATTTTTCTTCCTGTATACTTCAAAATACGGATTTTTTCATTTAAAAAGACAAAAGAAAAAAAAGTGGTTGAAAGGAAGAAAATAGAAGTGGAGCTAAATCTGTAAGTCAACTCCCTGTGCCGGGAGCTGGCACAGAAACGCCTCTCAGAGCAGCAAGGAAGGTGGCGGTGAGCTTTTCCAAGGAGGCAGAGAGGAACAGGGATCACTCCAGAAAGCTTATTCCAGAACAATTCCACAGGCCCAGCAAGAGAAGCAGTCAAATCACCTTCAAAGTATAATCAACTAAATTAATCTTTGACATGAGACTCATAGAGCTAGAACATACCTAGAAAATCATGAAAGTTCAGAAGATTTTCTAACAAAATTTCTTAACATCTTTCACATAAACCAACTCAGTATTTCTCTTGGCTGGAAGTTTGGTGAGGTGGGCCAGGGGCAAATGTCTTTCTTGGCTCAACTTCCTCCCCTATAAAAACGTTTTCTCATTAGATCCTGTAACCTTTCTCATTGTTGAGGAAGGCAAGGCTTTATGTAGGTCTCGATCCAGAAGATAATGTATTCTTTTTTCTAAAGCTTGTTGTTCAAATATATTTTTACAAACTACAAAGAAACCAGAGCACTCTGGAAGTGTTGAGACCAAATCTTTTCTTGGGAGATCAGATTGTGTTTGTCCCAACATTTCCGTAAGCCAAGCAGCCCACCAGCTCTGCAGGCTGCTGTGAACATCTGGCTGGTTCAGAAATACAGCCTCCTAACTGAGCTATTACAGTAAATGGTCTAGACAGTGCAACTAGAACTCTTCACTTTTTTACACTTCATAAACCTGTATGTAAGTGTAGGTGAAGGCAGTCGTAACTATAAAAACCACCAGAGTGGAATGGCCTTTGATTCTTTGTTTATCACAGGCTAATTAAAACACAAGCTGAACATAACTCAGTTCTTTAATGGAGGTTACCAGATGTGTTATAACTTGACCCTGCTTAGTATGAAGTCCATGTATAATAACTATAATTTTTTATTTAGTACAACAGCCTTGCTATAGTCGAGGGTGTGCCTTTCTTTTGATTACAAGGTCCACATTTTAAGGAGAGGAGAAGAGGATGGTTAACTACTGAGAACAAGTTCTCTGGGTATTGAAACTATGATTAATATAAGCCCTGTCCAGGAGTGAATTCCTGTATGCCCCGCGTACTATAGTTATGCACCGTGCCAGAGACACATTTTCACTGGACGTATAATTACTGACTTTTAAAAGTCACCTTTCATCCCAAAGAACCCCAGCTCTCTCTAAAGCATTAGAGAGCCATTACAAATTACAGTTAGAGTAATAGCTTCAACCATTCAGCCGTCACTTAAGAAACACTTCAGTTGCCTAGAGCAGCAAAGGTCAACCTTGTAGAGGCTGTTTCTGCTTAGTTGGGAAACCATGTGCATCTTTTTTCCAGAGGGGTGGCCTGGTGAATGGCCAAGGAACTTTGAGCATTTAGAATCACCACATATTTCTCTGTATAGTGCCACAGATACTTGGGCATCCAAGACACACAATTCCATCATGCTACTAGTGGGGCCAGAAGGGGCACTATGTCAGCACCAGCTATAAGAAAGCAGCCCTCAAATGCCAACCACTGACTCTGAACCTGTGGGAGACTCACCTGAACCCCAGACTCATTCCTAGTAGATATTAGTACCTGGATGCCCCCCTGGGAAGTTCAAGCTCAACATTTCCAAATTTGAATGTACCATGTTCCACTCTTATGCACTACAGCTCACTTTGCTAAGTTCCAAAACCTCTGCTTTATCCTTGATTTCGCCCTCCTTCTCCATACTCTACCTATACCCCAAGTCTATCCATTCTACTGATTACCCTCTGAATCATACTTCTGCCATTATCCTCCATCCAGTTCAGATGATCATTTTATCTCATTGCCTAAGACAAAGGTTCTAAATCAGGGGTGCTTTCACACACTCTTTCCCCTACCAGGGCACATGCAGCAATGTCTGAAGACATTTTGGATGTCACAACTGGGTGATGAGGAGGTGCTACCATCAACTAGTGATTAGAGACCTGAATACTGCCAAAAATCTTACAATGCACAGGACAGCCCCCGCAACAGAGATTTATGAGTCAAAAATGTCAGTAGCACCAAGGTGAAGAAACCTTGACCTAAGACATCTCCCTGCCAAAGTGGCAGGGCAAGCTTAATAAAATGCAAATCTTAACATGTAACTGCTACTCAAAACCCTTCAAATGCTATTGCTCGTGTAATAAAGCCCCCAATCTTTGGCATGCTCCCCAAGGCCTTCACCATCTCTGTCCACCCTGCCTTCCCATCCTAATCTGGAATTGCTCTCACCAGCCTTCTCCACAGGCTCCACACTCTAAATGATCACCCCAAGATCCTTTCACTTCCTTGAACTTCCTAGGTCATCTACATTAGGTATTTCTCCTAACGTT